>CAAKHB010003054.1:97362-118377 GCA_901007665.1 Aeoliscus strigatus | reverse complement strand
TGTGTGTGTGTGTGTGTGTGTGTGTGTGTGTGTGAAGACAGAGGGAGGGAGACAACTGCTGTTGGTCTGCTGGGAGCAGATGTTGGAGATCTCTGTAAACTGTTAATAGCTGCAGGATCCCATTACCGTTAACTCTTTAAAGACCAAACCACCACAGGGGGAGAAAGTATCTCTCACTGCTTCGCCACAAGCGTTTTAGATATACTGAATGAATTCAATGGATTCCTGAACAACTTGTCAATGATTTCAAATCTTTGAATTAACGTTACTATTGATGTATTTAATTGTACAACTATATAAGATAATACAACCATACCTATGCTCTTTGTAAATATGTTTTTCATTGTAACTTTCTTTTTTTCAGTAAAAGTGACATGGTTCTGCTTTGAAAACGCAAACAAATGAAGAAAATGATGATAAATGATGATAAAAGAGAGTAAAAATCATATAATTTATTATTTTAAGTGTGTTTACTAGTTTAGCATCAGTCACCAGTTCATTCCTTAGGAGGCAGCGGTGAGACCTTGTAGCTCAAAGAACCAGAGGATTGTGTGGCAGTACCCGACAACCTTAGTACAGACTCATTGACTCATTGTGGACGCAAGAAGAAAACTGAGTTCTTTTGTAGAGTCAACCAACCATCGTTATGCAACAGTGTGAGAGTGCCACAGATCGAAGACAGCGAAGGGAAAAATGATCCTGAATGACTGGAGATACGTTCAAACGGACGTGTCATTCAGTTTATTGTGATTCATAAGGCACACTCTGCCGGAATTCCAATGTTCTCACCACAGCTCGTCTTTTAGTCCGACAGCTTGGGGGCCATTAAAGGAGCACAGAAGTAAACTCAGGCCTGTTACTTTAAGCAGCGCCATTCCACACGAGGGTCCCGTGTTTAGAGTGGGAACGATGACAAAACTGAGTACAACAGCTGTTTGCTGCCCTGCGTTACTCTCAACACTGTGCTAGTGCTCCAGGATTCACGCATCTGAGCACCACTCTTATTTCAGCACAGAAGTTTGACCCCAGAATTTATTTTAGTCACCTTAGCCAGGGCTAAGAGTGGTCTGAATCCTGTGGAGGGAGTTGAGCCCTGAAGGCTGTGTTCTGACCTTTATTCCTCGTGAGAAGATTCACCAAGCACGAAGACTCTCTCAGCGCTCTGCTCGACAGTCTTCCACTTATAGAAATTCACACTTGGGAACGTCAGAACACACACTGATGGACACACAGCAGATCCACTGGACTACTGGGGGATTAACATACTTTGCTAAAAGGCACTTTGATTACAGCTCAAGGATGGTGGAGGATCGCCTCCTCGAGGCCACATTTCAGGAGCTGGTGTGAGGATTTGAATGTTTAAATCACAGCTCTGCTCCTCTAACCTTTAGGTGTGAACATGTTTTGAGATCCCTCTCACCTTGATGCCGCCCATCCTCTGCTCTCCCTTGAACTCCTTGCCGTTCTTCAGCCAATGGATACTTGGTGTCGGGTTTCCAGAAGCAGCACAACGGAACTTGACGGTGTTTGCGGCTGGAACAGCCAGAAGTTTTTTGTCCATCCGGTCAGGCCTCGTCCAGTACGGTGCTTCTGTTGGAAAGACAATACCGTGTTCAAAAACACCTCCTAACATGAAATACATGATGTATTTGAATATACATTAGGGGAATACTATGTCAGGTGATCGTTTTAGCTCGTACAAGCTCCGGAGCTCTTCACCCAGAAGCAGAGGAAAAAAGGAGCGATTCATAAACCCTGAGATGCTCCAGAGCTGTATAGAAACCTCCAATTTCCCTCATTCCACTCTTGAGAAATTATGACAACTGCTAGCTCCATGTGGCCTGACAGCTGGGTGCATCAGGTCAGATGTCTCCATGAGTCAGATGCAAAGCTTATGAAGTTAAGAAGAAGTGTCTTGAATTGTGTATAGTCCCTGGATTGTTGTACTTCAAGAGTTCCAGGTTTCAAATCACTCCTCAGGCCATCACTTTTGTGATTAAGTACCATTTTCATCTATAAACAGGTTTGTATTTATGTTTATCACATGATTATGGGATTATAGAAAATATGCTTAAGAACCTCAAGGAATTCATAGTTTGATGTTTTTATAATAACGTAAAGATGGCACAGATGGAACAACTTGCTCCTCTGCCCCATCTTCAGATCAGTCCATCTTGGACAAGTTATGTGCTTTGCCAGAACAGATGTGTGTATTCGCAAGGGGTTCCCCCCTCAGCATCGCTCAGAATCACCAAAGACACACAGTGGATGTGGATGTGGCGTGTGCAGAAACTCATATTAAACTGACTTCAAATCTGAAATGATTCCGGTGCTGCATTTCATTTCCAAGTGCTGTTCATACTAGAAGCTGCTGCTAAACTAATATGATGTTGTCAAGGACTACTGGACATTCATTTACATAAGTTTGTAAAAAAAAAAAAAAAGTGTGTTTGATAAATGGTCCAAACCAGATGGCTACAGAGTGGATCTATGAAGCTGTCTGAACAATGTCAAGCCCACCTGTTTGCTCCGCTAGACTTAAGTTTTAAGTGCCAGATATCCCAGAGGTGTAAAACACAGTTTGACGGATGCTGAAAGAATGCAAAAAACTAGTGTGTGAAGAACCAAAAATCATCTTCTTCCCTCCACAACAAAGCAAGAGTCCATTTGAATCATCCAACTTGGACAATTTGGAGACCTGTCAGGGCAATTTATTGAGTTGTATTGAGAAGGCGATGGACAAAGAGTAGAGTGAGTCAGGCAGGTCTGTTGTTCCTGCTGTATGGGTGAGGAGGGTGACAGCACTGATGCATGGTCCTCTCTCTTTATGTGTGTCTTTACCCTGGACAAAAGCCGGGGAGGTGGCTGACCGGTCATCAGATGTCTCTTTTACTCACTAAATCCAGAAGGAGAGAGAGGAGCTGATTACCATTTCAATGTCTTTGCTTGTGTGTGTTCCCGCTCCAGCGCATGCATGTGCGTGTGGAGTAATTTGCAGTCTTGTGCACACGAGTGGGTTTATCTCAGGACATCTCAGGTGAGACCTTAAGAGTGTTATATACAGTGGTATATATGTCTCTGATCTGCTGCCTGGATAGTAAAGGGATGTTCTGAAATATTCCTGACACGCATTTCTTTGGCTCCTGCTGTCACATTCTGGCTTCAGCCTCACAGCGTAATTACAACCAGACAGAGCGATTCAGCGATGAAAGACACAGACGTGTCGTCTACGAAATCAAAGAAACTAGTTTGCAGTTAGGAATAGACAGCCCGTGTGTATGGATTTTTTTTTTTTTTTTTTACAGAACCAGGGTCTGAAAACCAGCTTTCATGGTTTTGTGCGGACCAGAATGTTTGACCCCACAAGTTTACATGTCTTTTTGAAGGCTAATTTTGTAATTCAGAACATGATGTTTTGTACTGTGTGTACAGCACACATAGTTTTGACCTTAAGGGTTTGACGTGACGTTCCTCTGTGAGGGTTAAGGATTCAGCACTGTAAAACAAGAGTGTGATTGTGTGCATCTTAACAAACTGTAATGGAGCAGCTGAATTCTCCTCCCCGCTTGAGTTAGAGACTCCCCAGCTTGCGAAGACAAACACCCTCCACGTGCAACCACACACATGCAAACTGCTTCCACCTTAAAAGGGAATTATCTGTTAGATTTCATTGCCGTTTCTCACTCTCCGTCTCTTCTCTGTCTCTGTGTATTTGGAGCGACACGCCATGCAGCTCAGGACAACCCTCCGAGGAGTCTGGCCACATTGTTTTCTTGGCATAGTAATCAGACACGCACGCACACACTCGCTCACACACAAAGAGTTTTTACACAGCCTCTCTCGAGTTGTGTGGTCCTCCTCTCACTGCTGCTGCTGCTGCTGCTTCTCAACTCATCTGGGCTTTCCTGCTGCTGTTACTGATCCGCTCGCCACGAGGATGTTTTTAACCCAAAATAGCAGGGACACAGCACAGTGTCCTCTCTCTTACGTCTCCGTGGCTGCCCTCCTTCCCTAGACTGGTTTATTTGCTGACCTGTAGCTGCTAAATGCTAAGAACAATGTTTCTGCACATCTGTGGGCAACAGCTGTGAAGAGGTACAGGACGTACCAGTGCACATTACCGGTACTTCCTGTGTGGCAGACTATCATCTATTTTCCAGCATTAAGTCAATTTCTCAGAGTGGCACATCAGGACCATGAGGACCATGAGGTTTACAGGAAATACGGTCATTTGGTTTTAGCTCAGATAATAAACATAGAACCTATTTGACTACAATGTTAAACTTGTGAGTTGTATAATGAAGAAAAACAATGGTTCCTAAATCGGTCAGTTAATAGTGATCGATCGGGTCAGTATTGCAAAAGTTTTCTTCAAAAAACAGCAGTCGAGATGTTTTGCGTCAACAGTGCTCTGCTCAAGTCAAATTGGCTGGCTGGTATTTCCTCAGCAGAGAGGTTTGGGACCTTCTGAAGGGGAGGGGGGGTGGGGGGGGGGCGCGTAATATGGCAGATACCAGGCAGATCGTCTCAGCTGTCAGCTCCAGAGGATAACTGAGGAGGGAATCACACTGGTAGCCTAAAAATACGTGGCTGTATTCTTGTTGTGCTGCTTGTTTGGTTTACATCTCACAACACAACCCAGAGCTGTGGTTATCACTGGTGGTCTCATTCACACACACAAAAGCTCTCACACCGCCATGAACATACACTAAAACATGGAGCTGGTCACCACTTATGACCATCAGCTGATCAACGATAGGAGCCTCTCCATTATCAGTAAAAAGGACACAGGAAGACAGTGTGAAACTTGTGTGTATTCAGTGGAAACAGCTCTAAAAGCCGTTTGCCCAAATTGCTGACTCTTGTTGTGGGTCAAAGGCGGATATAACTGTGGTGCACTATCAACCCAACTTCACTGCAAAAGTCTTTAGCAGTTCAGGTGGGAGGTGGTGGTGTGCAGCTTAATTGTATAATTGTATAATTTGCTCTCGCTGATGCCTGCGGGCACACAGGCAGATTTCATCAGAGATTACACTGGCGCTCTTTGAAGGTGCACTGCCCCGGAGGGCCTGCAGGGACTCAAGGCAAACAGCGTCAGAGGAACGGTGGCCGCAGTGCAGCGCAGCGTGGCCTGGCGTCCGCCTCTCTGCTCTCCTGCCAGGGTAAACAAGGGGGCCGCATAGCTGAGGAACCCAGCACAGATTAGACTCTGTTAACATAGCCCCTGACACCCCTCAGATACACACACACGTTCACTTTACACACACTCCAGAGGATGTACGCCACTTTTCACACGGCACACTGGCAGATTCCCTTCACTCATACTGTCTCTGCGTCAATCCGATGCTGCTGTTATTTCCTCTTCCAGATCAACTGCCACCATCTATCATTCCATCTGAGTTCCATGTTCATCTACTGCCTCAGTTCCTGATCTTCTTTATTTTCTTTTTTCCTTCTCTTTCAGTCAATCCCCGCATCTACAACGCTACAACTTTATGTGACTTTATGTCATATATGAGCGTGTTTCATGTGTTTCATGACAGCACTGCTTTTAGTGAGGACATTCAAAGTTTGAGGAGCTCTAGAAACTAAACGTTTCTTCAAGCTGATTTGACGAAACACTGATGACTGTAAGAGCTCAAAAATGCTTCAACACAACTTTGCAAAGTCAAGTCAGCCAAAAGTTGTCATTAACCAAATTGCGAGACTTGGTCAGTGACATCACTCTGTGTCTCTGCAGCCGCCTGTTGCACTTTCTCTTTGAGATTTGTGGAGACGGTAACAAAACACAGGCAGTAGACATGGGTCGCCGTCTCCCTCCTCCAATACAAATGTAATTTAAATCTGGTGTCAATATTACAAACTGGAGGCTAATTTGTGTGCTGCTGGTCTCTCCTTTTTTTCCCAGAAGGCAGTGGGAGACAGCTGCGTGAGTTCTGGAGGTTGGTGGAGAATGAGCTCATGGCTGCAGCAGCTCGTCTGTTTGTCTCCGCTCTGAGAACAGTCGCCGCGGCCAGCAGCCGTATTTCAGCTGGCAGCTCCAGAGACGACTCAGAGTGACTCAGTCTTCAGTTTCTCTTTTCCGTCCCATATTTTCTCTTGTGCTGCGCTGCACCTCTCCGTCTCCTTCTAGCCCTTCTCCCTCATGAATACACCATCTTTACATCCTTTTATCTGTCCCTACGTGGATGTCAGCGTGAGGGACTCTCCGTCTGGCTGTGTGGCTCGTCACATGGCTCCTTCCTGCTATAGCCGGCTAATTAGTGGCGGCTTAGTGGACATTAAGCAGCGATAGGGGTTTAACGTTTCTGGGCTAATCCCTCTCCTTTTGGCCAGGAAATCGAAGCTTCGTATGTCATGAGGTGGACTTACTTCCAGAGATTAACTCTGCCAGTCTGGGGCTATTTACTAGACTTCAGGATGTCCGCAGTGCGCCGCTGCCGCCACCTCAGCTGCCCATTCAAACACAACCAGGCCCCGTCGCAGGTGTTCAACACACCCTGAGCAACTTACAGTACAAAGAATGTAATCGGAGGCTTATTGTGCTGCTTTGTTCTATAGCTGCTCCGTAATCTCTCTAGATTAGAGCATCTGCTAAATGCCTTAAAGAGAAATAGATCAAATGTCTGTATCTCGAACACATGATGGAGTAGATTGACGGGATTAAACGCTGAAAGGAATATCCAAACACTTACAGACACTCCAGGGTCTGTTACATGGTTGAGTGTGATGAGAAGAGTTTGCCAAATGATGATCTGGTTCCTTGTAACTGACACTTGTTCTCAGTCGGTATTGCTCGACTTGTTAAAATGGTCATTCCTTTCGGTTTAAGCACCCCGGTGTCAATCCTGACACGCTCTCTGAGGCACACTGCTCATTTGAGAGTCAGACCAAGAGTCAGCTTTGCCCAGTGTCACTTGGCACAAGTAAGGTTTTCTTAATTGAATTCAACTTTATTGAATCAAAGGGGCAAGTACAGCGACATGTTCTGTTTGTTTAAATTCTAGCCAGGGAGACAAACTCCTACCTGAGCTGGAGCTTTCACAAGAATCTTTTATTCCAAGTACTTTACAGCCACAGAGGCTGAGTATATTCCAGCAGACGTTACCATTTTGTGTTTTGGTTTCTCAATTTTATGTTTCACCTTTGTCAAACAGTTTCTCACACATTTGAGATTAATAAGTTAATATTTGTTCTAATTTTTCAGTTTTATTGATATAAATTGTGAAATTTCACACAAACTATTTTGAATTTTGAAGATCTTGAAAGTCTGTCTTGAATTCTCTTTGTCTGACTCTCTGTTGTCTCCCTCCTTTCTATCCCGTCACCTTTTCACTGTATTCCAATCATTTTATTGCTCTTATTTTTTCATCTATCTCTGTCAACACCTCACCTTCCCACTGTCTTCCCCTGTATGCTACAACAAAGGCTGCACAGCGTGGCATCTGGCTGGTTGCGTGCCCGCTGCGAGGTGGAGATGTTTTATGTCTCTCTGGAATCGTACTAGCTAACAGAACAGAGCGTGTAAAAGCGTGCGCAGCCAGCTGAAGCCATCCCTCATGGGTTTTTTTGTTCACCCACACCTGAACTCCGCATGTCTTCGAATGCCAAACCAGCTCACATCACAGCAGTGTGCTGGGAGGGGCGTTAGCTGCTGCAAGCTCTTGATCTGCACCACCGGGACGATTAGTTCAGAAGCTTTGTGAGTGCGATAATTACAGATATAAATATTTTGTAATCATACGACACCCAACATGTTTGGATCCAATGGAAGTCACATTATTTTCCATAAAAGCACCTTTCTACCAGTTTTTAACATCGGAAGGAAAATGAGCTCAAAATCTGAAATACAGATGAACCGCTGAGGGCTTATGTGATGAAACAGTCTTGGAAAAATGACGACGGGCCTCTGATATAGTCGGGACGTTTCAATTTGAGCAGAACCAGATCACAGCTGTGAAACGTCTCCCAGACCACGAACCATTGTTGGCCCAAACAATCAAACCTTTGTCCCTCCAAGAGGGTCGTCAGTCCAAGTGATCCACACTTTGGTTCGGAGCGTCAGGAAGCAGTGTTTGACAACTAACTGATGCAGCCTTCCATCCATTCATCCATCCATCAGGCATCCAAAATGAAATGGAAAGAGTAAATAAGAATTCACCATTTCTATTACCTGCATCTTCTGGCTCTTCATCGTAATCTTCATCATCACCAGATGACAGAGCATCTTAGAAAAAGACAAACAAAGCGGTCTTAATATTTCATATAAAATGGAACAGGCTCAGTCGTCTTACTGAGTTGAAATATACAAATATAGATAACATGATGATAAAATGTGGATGGTGTGTTATAAAAATATGAAATATAAAATAAATATGTAAAAATATAATAATGGTAACAAAGGCATCCATTTTTTGGAAAGCAGAAGCTTTTAAGAGTGTAAGTTTAATCTAACTTACAAAGTAACTGGATAGTTAAAAGCTCACTCGTGTGTGTTTACTGTAAATACTCTCATTTAAAACGAATCGTTTTTCAGGAGGCGTCGGTCTACACGTCAACCTCGAATGGACCCAGTGTCAACCAACATCACTGTTTGCTAACATTTGGTAAACACAAACACAAAGCTGGGCGGAGGGTGATTTGAAAGTCCTGTGTTGTGTTTTTTCTGTATTTACTATAAACTCCTGTTCTGAGTCATGTGTATTTTGTTTAACAGATTCTCCAGTAGACCCGTGCAGATATTTTTGAAATGTATAGATTATTTAAAATAACAACTCACTAGTCAACTCTTTTTCTCTTTACATTACAGTTTCTTGCTTCCAACATGTCTTTAGGTGTTTGTACAACACCAGTTGGCCTCCTTTCTCCGTCTGGACGCCATCCAGGTGCTAAATCTGATACCGCTCCTAAATATCTGACACCTTGAATTTTTGAGGAAAAACACAATTGTGTGTGTGTGTGTGTGTGTGTGTTTTGGATGGAGCTGAAGATCAGTGTTTGACACAGAGCGTATAGACGGGATGTTTTCTGAGTTCACTAGAAGTAGAAACATATACTGAGAGTTAAAATAACCTGGACGTCTAAAAATGGCCTGCGATGAAATTGTTTCCTGTGTGATTCACGTCTGAAACATGCTGCGCGGAGCTCGAGGCAAATTCAGTTATCTCACCTCAGTGGGAGAATGAGTTTTTTTTTTAATGAAAAAAAATCTGATTTTAAGTCTGAAGAAGATGGATGGGACACACACTTTTCTTTGTTATGAATTGCTGATGTGGGGAGTGTGTTTGCATGTCTCCTCCTGCCGAGGCTGTCCACAGCTGATGAGTGTGTGTGTGTGTGTGTGTGTGTGTGTGTGTGTGTGTGTGTGTGTGTGTGTTCGGAGAGCAAACTCTCATTTCTTGCCGCCCCATCTGTTTTCAATGAAGACACGTTTTGAGCTAATTGCTTTCGAATTAGTTGTCAATAACAGGCTCAGCCGGCATCCATGACTTTTACAAGAATAAGCTAACCCACTTTTCACTTACTGCTCATTCCCTTCTGACCCCCCCTCCTTGCAGAAATACTCCTCCTTTCACACAGTTCTATTATCGCACACATGTTTAAGACGAGGCTCACCCCCCTCTTATGATAATGACGGTAATCCTTAGACCTTTCAATAGGTAACAGGATGAAGTACTTAGAGAATGATGATGTGTGTATGGCCTGTGTGTGTGTGTGTGTGTGTGTGTGTGTGTGTGTGTGTGTGTGTGTGTGGATGGCAATGATTTGATCAAGAGAAAATAACACTTTTTCTGACAGTTTCCACTGTTTCTATATTAAACAACTTTACCACATCTTATAAACAACCTTTATTGATCTTCTCATCCCAAGGGCAAGTTTTTGGAGAGATGCATGGTGCAGCCAAACTATCTGCACTGGAGTGCTTTTGAGTGAGAAATTCTCTGTAAACTGGTGGGATCATTGGACTAATAAGGGCACAGGGGGGTAGGAGTGGGACAAGCTAACATATAGATCTAAGCTCACAGAGCAATTATGACACTAACTGATAAGCAAAAATTCACTTTGCATGTGAACATTGGAAAATGTCTCCGGTCCTCTCACCTGTCACCCTGATGGTATAGTTGCTCAGCAGAGTGTTGCTGCGGGCGAGCCGGCATGAGTAGACACCCGAGTCCTCGTACGACACGTTGATGATGCGCAACATTCTTTGACCAACCCGTGTCCGGTTGCCAGGCACAAGCCCGGCACCATCTTTGAACCAGACGACAGGCTGTGAGGGGTCTTCCAGGTCACATGACATCTCCAGGGTGTCCCCCATGCCCAGAACATAGTCCTCCAGGAAGGCTGCTTCACTGGACACAGACTCTGCAGAGAGAGGATTCATGTATTACAGTAGTACACACATATTGAAATGAAACTGACATCAACTATTTCACCTAAAACGGATTGATCTGATGGTTTGCCTTATTCTAAATCATTTTTTTAAACATGAGTCTCCCTCAGGAGCTGATTTTGTACAATCTTCAGTGAATTCCAAGAGCACCAGACCAATGCCAGCAAAAATACAACCTCCTCAGCAGATTCGTTTAAAATTCTTTTGAAGGAAGTAATGAGATGATATAAATACAAATTTCCTTCTAGAACACCGATTCAGAAAGTATATTCAACCTTTGACGAAGTTTACTTTCTAAAGTGAAGCTGAAGTTGTTGGCCAGGGAGGTTGGATCCAGCTCAGGAAAAATCCACGTGTGATGTCTGAAAAAATAAACAGCGGGTCCCCTGAGCCTCCACTTGTCTTTAAATCAGAGGTGTCTTCTCACATCCAGACCTCAATTACACATCATCGTCGACAGAGATGGTATACCTCAAACACACTCATCATCGCCTTGGTAACCAGTCAAGGGAACGCCAGGATGTGCACAAACATGTGCTTGCATGCATACTTTCACATGCGCAAGAGTGCAGCACAAACACCCGCTGTGTGCGCCCCCTTGAAGGAGCTGCTTGGGCGACAGAGTACACAACACTCACTTGTTTGCATACACCAACGCACACCCCCTCGTCTGCCCATGGGAAGGACTGAATGAGGTGTGTTAACAGTGTGATTTATGATCGCAAATACACCCACCGTTGACCCGTCGAGAGGGCAGCGGCGCTACAGAGATTCACTGACAAGCCAGTGATCCTGCGCAGACAGCTTGGAACTGAGATCGGCAAATTGGCGTTGATGGGCAAGGCTGAAATCAGGAGCAGCTCAGACGAGACAGGCTTCATAGGGAATACCTAATAGGTGTGAATTTTGATAGATTCTTTCAACGTGAAGCAGGCCACAGAGACGAACACGCCCTCCCAGACAGACGTGGTTTCAGTCAAGTGAGGTCGAGTCAGCACGTAACGCTGCCAGAGTCCTTTTGAAACTTGTCTGCACGTTGGCTGGCTCGTCATCAGTTCAAACGCAAACTAAAATGACAGTCAGTAACCATATATGGTCATTAAAAAGAGTTAAAGACAGAGGAAACAATGTTTGGGGATTCAAAACTAAATCGATTGCAGTTCATTATACAGGACGATTACTTTTCTCCAGGCATTCAGCATTGTTTGACAACTGTTTACTTACAATTGCTCTGAACACTTTATGTGCTATTTGTTCTAATATCCGTCTTATCAAAAGCAATAATGTTACTGAAGATTGTGCAAAGTCGCTGCGCACCTTTCTGCTTTTGAGAACAATATTTACTACACATTTTTCTGGAACAAAAAGGCCCATTGAGAAGAAGAAAAACACAGAGGCGACGGTGCGGAGAGCATAAATCCAAACGCAGCATGAATGGCTCAGTAACTTTGTGTATTGGCTGTGACCTCTGTGAAAGAAAATGAGAAAATAGGCCTAAAAATATCTGAGTCTTAAACATGGGAAATGTGCTTCATGGGGAAAGTATAATAATCTCCAAACGTACATAGTTCAGTTTAATGGCCCCAGAGCACAGTGTCCATGGCAGCTATGAATGATCGCCAGCACCGACACTCTAGCAGAGCTTTGAATAAAGCACATATTTCATCTTTAAAGTACCTTTTAAATATCAGAGTCCCAGTGTATAAAACTGACAAGATAGATGCCACCACTTTGGACAAAAGATGTAATTTAAAACCAGAGTCTGTTTATAATGAGCTGAAACTTGCATTCATTCGTTGACTCATTAGTATTCACAGTCTGCCATGCTGTGATACAGTCCAGCCTCCACAGAAGACAGTGACACATTTCCATGGCATCCAGTCGCAGACTATGTAAGCTTGTCAATCCTGTCATATTCAAAGAGACATGGTGGATTTTGATCAGCTGACAGCACTACGAGCTGATTCACTGTTAAAACAGGCCCTGTGCTCCAAGATCAGATGACCGCAAGTTGGTGATATGTGTACATTTGTGCACATACACATTACATATGTGCACTCGCCTGTAGAAATTGTTACAGAAAAGTGCATATTCATTCGCTCTGGCAGGAAAATAAATGCATTCTCTTTGGTCCTGGGAAATAGGAAAGATAGGACGCATAATTGTGTACCAGTTGGATGTTTACACCGCCTGAGGATGAACAAATGCATTTAGTGAAAAAAACAAAACAAACATGTCCACTGTACAGTAAAAAATGGTGTGAGTGACAAAATATGTTTCCGCTCCAAATGGTTCACTTTGAAATGCAGATGTGAATGTGGGGAAAAAACATTGCTTGAATAAAAGTGTTTCTGGTTTGAAAGTGTGTCGCTGCACAGGACATAAGTACCTGTACTGAGGTGTTGTCAGGACACAGGTTTCACCACATTAATGTCTCAGAGATGGATTCCTAATCCGTGACTAAATTCCACCGCCGTAGCAGTGAGCGGTCGCGTGCCGGTGAGATCTGGAAGAATGAAGAGAAGTCTTCCCCGCTCACCTTATGGGTAAAGGCTGGCGCAGACTGATACAGCTTTCTGACCGTGTCCTTCAGAATCTAGACTTTCCCGTTGTGTTCTTGTCCGGTGAAGCATATGTGCTTCCTGTTGTGTGTGTGTGTGTGTGTGTGTGTGTGTCGGTGAGGTGGGAACACTTTCTCCGGAACCTTGAGGCCAGCTGGAAGCAATGTGTGATATGTACTGCTTGAGTGTGTACATACAATATGTATCTGTGATTAGAATCGTGTGTGTATGTGTGTGCGTTTCGGGCTGGACGGTCACCCCATAAATCAGGAGGCCCCCTGCCCCCCTGGCCCTCCGAGTCCTCTCAGCTCAATATCATAACAAATAGCCCTTCAGAATAATATAAGTCACTCTTTGAGATACTGCGACACGCTGTCCGCTGACGCGCCGCTCACAGACTCCATCTTTTCTGTGCGTCTGAAGAGGTTTATTTATCCTCTACAAACTTCTCCAGGGGCCGGCAAGCAGGCTGCGGCCCCGGGGATGAAAGGGGCTCTTTATGTGGGAAGTCTTTCCACGCCTGCCTCACACACACACACACACACACACACACACACACACACAGACTGAGGGATCCTGGTAGAACAGGAAGGAGTGTAGACCGGTCCGAGAAGCTGTCGCCATGGCAGGTCACAGACAGACCACGGATTTAACTCCATAAACCCACATCAATACAATTCAACGTTTACGCTCGCTTGGGTTTCTCCCGACTTTTTTTTTAAGTTGCGAGGCGTCCCCCAGTGTCTCCAGTAACCCTCTAGCATTGGCAGTGTTGTTTTAAACTGGAAGTGCCACTGAAGCTTTCCCCGTAAGCCTCCGTCTGGAGATCCACTCACCAACGGCTGCTAGCAGACCAGCTAGCGTCCTTGCCTGAAGCAGTTGTTCCACGATGTGGACACAAAGCATGAACAATGGTAACACACCGTCCTGTAGCAAATGCTCATGATTTGTAACAGCGCTTCTTGGTGTATCGTGAGCGACTGATCTCTGCCATCTTTAAACCACTGGAAAACATTTATAAACAGCAATGTCTCCATTCACTCCCTCACTCACTGACTCATGGTGAGCACTTCATTTTCTGCTGTGGATGAGAGGAAGACTCTGAACCTGCAGGTCTTCAGTAAAACCAGCGGATGTCCTCTTAAAAAATGTTTTCAATCCTTTTGAAACTGCCTACTGACTCTGCGGGCGCTGCTGTTGCAGGATGATGTCTTCACCCTGCTTTGCATGAAGCAGCATCCACACATGTTCAAACAGGCCATCAAAAAGGATCATAAACAGTAAAATATTACAAGATACTTTTCCTGGGAGAACTTAACAAGTACCTTTTTTATTGAGTCTGGTAGAAAAATCAATACGTACCTTTTTTAAAATAATATCTGTGTTTGAACTGCTTTTGAATGCGATGGATTCCAGATGGGCTAGAGAGACGTTCACCTTTATCAAGCTCTTTCTCCTCCTGCTTACCGCACAGAGCTAATAATAAAACCTGCTCCCCACATCTGCAGCGTGGGCTGCTCCTGAACCAGAGGCAAACAATTTAGCGACAAATGGCCTCTTTTATTGAAGGTAATTAGCTTTTTTTTTTTACTTCTATGACTGAAAAACACAGGACGTCTGCTATTTTAACACAGAGAGCAAATACTTTCCACGTTTCTGGGACCATGAGTCGGGCATCGAGGATCGAGGCAGATGTAAACAGTTTGTATAGAAACCATACATGTACATGTACCAAGTGATAATAGTCAACATGGCCTTGGGAATTCATGTCACAGTGTACGGTTTTCTGATTATAACTGCAGGTATGCAGCAAACGTGTAGCGTCTGATGCTCAGCTGCTTCGTTGCTGCGCGTACAACTGCTAAGCCTTTTTGTGTTTTCAGATTTTTTTAATGTGACTTTTTGTGCACAGATCTGAAATGACCATCGACAGAAACTATGAAAAGAAAGTCACGGCAGAGTTTTGACACATGCCCACAGCCTGATTCAGACGGTGGCGACCAGCAGTCCGTCTGCTCGCCGCGTCCCGCCAACAGATTCTTTTACTGCTGCTTCCTATGCTGAAAAACTGCCAGCCATTTGGCACAGTCAACCCAACACCCCCTCAGTCTCAATCACATGACCTTCAAAAAGGATCTGTGGAACCCCCACCCCAATCCCCAAAACCACCACCAACCATGGCCTCCTCCCTCCATCCAGAGCGTATTTCTCTCCCTTCATTTCACAGCTATACCAATTGTAAAACCCTGCTCCTCCTGCTCTCCTCCCTCCCTCTTCTTTTAAGTCCCTCCGTTTTCTTGTCCTTTTTTGCAGAGTGCAGTGAAACCCCCTAATCTCTGTTTAATATGGTTTGGCCGGATGTAAATACCTTCCAACAATGCCCTTAATCTGGGCCATCCTGACAACCTCACACCGTTATGGAGAAGCCTGCCAGGAGGCGATGGAGAGAAAAGAGCGATGGCCCGGCGGAGATCAAGGCGGAGAGGAGAAAGGACGACAGAGGGGTGGGGTTTCCCCAGCTTGCTGTCTCGGTTCTCCACTGAGCTGAGTTGTGCTTTATCAAAAGAGCCCAAAAATCAAGTTAAAGATAGACACTGCCTCTAAACATCCTGGCGCAGCCTGTGCCAAATTCACCCCGCCTCCTCTCCTCCCCGCCAGCGCCTGGCCCGCCGCTCGGCTGTGCTAACAAGCATCGGAAGCTACTGTACATCCAGAGCATCTTGGCAGTGCCCAATCGTCTCGGCTCCTTTCATACCCTCCTCATCACCCCCACCTCCCTTCCACCCCTCCAGCCTCAGAATAGGGCCGGAGTTGGGTCCGTGGTAATTGTCATTCCAAAGACGAACTGGCCTAGTTTCAATTCAACAGACAAGTGTAAGAAGCTCAGCACACAAAAGCTAGGATGTCTGCGGAAGTGTGTATGGGGGGGGGGGCTACACTACAACGTAATCACACTGCTCGGAACAAGAGGAACTAATCACAGATTACTGAGCGTGTTTTTATGATCGGAATGTGAATCCTTTTTGGCTGAAGCTGTTTATGAACGTACTTTTTCGGAACGAAGACAGCAGAGGTCAAATCGGTGCTTGAACCAAGAAGATGGTCAAAAGACAAAAATATTGTGGAGAGATTAAATAAGTGGTGGCACGACAGGAAATTTAAATATGTCACTGTGCTCAGGTGAATGATTGAATCAGTTTCAGAGATCTCAAATTATCTATTAGAGATATAATGTTTCTGAAAGCCAAATTGAATTTAAAACCATTGGATAAAACAGTTTCTAAAAACAATCAGGGTCAAAAAGCCCCCAGATTTCCCATCTTGTTACAAAACAAAACAACAAAAACAAGTTGTAAATTGAAAGTAAAGAGCAAAGTGACATCCTTCTTTTTTTTCTCACATGCCTCAATGATCTCAGTGATCGCTCTGACAGAGCACCAGGAGACGCCTGATTGAAATGTTAAACTTTAACCTCCTCTGACCCCCATATGGACCCTCGCTTGACCTAAGTGACACACAACTGCTGATAGTCTCCAGCCAGGATCACCCCCCTGCCACACACACACACACACACTCACACAAAAGAGTGTGTGTGAAGTGACAGAGACATCACTGTCATGGAGTGTGTGTGTATGTGTGTGTGATCTGCACAAAGGCACACTTGCCTTTTGGACTTGAACACACACTCACACCTTCACTCATGCACGCACACACACACATTCGAAACAAGACTAAAGCTGGATTGTCCTGCGCTCAGGCATTACCGTAGCAACGCTGCAAACCTAGACAGCGGCGTTGTGTGCATTCATCCTATAAGAACAAAAAGCACAGTAATCGTGTTTACAGTTTCTCACACAGACTTTGTGCTTCAACAATAACGCCGGAGAGAAGCTTTGAGCTGAGAGTTAAAACCTCATCGAGATGTTGTTAATTAATCTGTCAGGCAACACTGAAGACCATTTTTACACATGCTCAAGGCAGAATATTCTACCATGGTTGTGCTCATTATGCAATATTGTGATTTGAATAACATTCAGATTAATGGTGTACCGCCTGTAAGCCAATGACATGAACGCATGTACCCTTCATTAGCAGGTTTGCTGCTGCACTAAAGTCAGAAGTTAGAAAATGCCAGTCTGACAAAATCAGATGGGAATGGAGTCTGAGAAGGTCACGTTCTGGATGGTGGGTGTGGTTCTGTGCCGGGATCAGTAGGACATAAACGCGTTAATAGCTGCGTTTATGATGCTGTTTATTAGCACGGTGGGACTAAATGGTCGTCTCTCGGCCTGCTTGTTACACTAAACCAGCTGCAGATGACCGCTGCATGTGTTTGTCATCACCTGGAACACTTCCTGGGGAAAGATTAAAGGGGAAATATCTGCATTTCCATCTGAGAACTGTGACAGTGGGGCTGGTGTGGTAAGGCTGCTGGAGAGCATCACTTCGTCCCTGCAGCACAAACAGGCCACAGAGAGGAGCCTGTTCAGGAACAACTGGAGCACAGCCGTCCTGAGACGTCTAAGGAGACTGTATTTATGCTACTGATGCCAGAGCAAAGTTTTTCAAATCCCCCCCCCCCCCCAAAAAAAAACTTCATATTTAACTGCAAACAATAAAGCATCTCATTCAGGATCCCGACCAGACCAGTGAATGTACGGTAACAGCTTCATTCAGCAGCATTTCACTAAACAAGAGCTAAACGTTTGCCTGTTGTGGTTGTTTGTATTCTGCTTTCATGTTTGCGTAGAAGTCTCTGTTATCACCTGTCGCTGGAGCAGCAGATGCCTGAAATACTGAGGGAAGAGCTCGGGTCCATCAGCAGAAGAGGCTGATAAAAGGCAAATTGTGACCCTACTATAAGGTCAATAGAAGCGGCGTTCCTCCCTGAAGTTAAACATCCCTCGTTAAAAGGAATATTTTCCTCTGTCTGACCTTCCATCCAGCAGATGAACCAATGTACGACGCTCCAGTGATGAGGAGCACATTGCAGCATGAGGAAAAGATGCAGCCAATTACCAGGCGCACCACGCTCCAAGATAACATTCCAAGGGAATTCTGAAAACTTTCTGACGTGTGTTACTTAAAAAAAAAAAAAAAACAAACATCGACTGTCACCGCTTCACTGTTTGCCAGCACAACACCAAAGTTGCCCTTCAGCTTCTTTCCAGGCAGAAAAAGGCTTCCATTACGCTCCGCAGACGGCACAAGGGTTTATTATTTTAGCTCTCCTGGCAAAATGGCATAAGGGGAGAGAAGGAGGGGGGCGGCAGCGAGGTGAGGCGCGTGAGGGATGGAAGCCGACTTCGGTTTCAATATTAGACGTGTCAGCTGGCCTGGATGTGGGGCGGCTTTAAACAGTAGTGCATGTGGGGGCGTGATGAGGAGACCCCACATCTTTTTGAAGCGAAGTGGGCAGCGATGGAGGCGAGGAGAGACGGATGCAGCTCTCAGCAGAGAGAGAGAAGGAAGAAGGAGGGAAAAGAAATGCAGATGTGAAACGTTTGTGAGTGAAGTAATGAACTATTCTTTTCTAAATTCTCTTGTTCACAGGCAGATGTGAGAGAAGAGCTCCAAGAACTTTACAAATCATGTAAAACAATGTGTGATAAGGAGTCAACACTACTTCCACAGTCAGTAGAGGTGGGTATTACCTCCAACCCCCTGATACGTACCACGACTTAGAGGCCATGATACAATACATGATAAACAAATGTCTGTTGTTGTCCTGCACATATTACTCAGAACACTGAGATTCCTTCAGGCCCACAGAGATCCTGACAGTAAAACAAACTGATTCAGTTTCACATTCATCAATAAACGCTCATGAACTGCATTTGATGTCGTATTGATACAGCAGTGAGAAGTTCATCACGGTACACCAACAGTCAATATCGCCAGTTTTGTGACTTTAATAGTTTAACAGTCATGCTGTATTCAGTCCAGGTCAAGAAGAAATGCAAATTTACCAAGGAGGAGGAGGACGAGGAGGAGGAGGAGGAGGAGGGTGAAGGGACAGAGTGAGCAGATGTGTGAGGATGGAGGAGGAAGGAGAGGAGGACAGAGGGACGTGGAAGATGAAACACACACACACACACACACACACATACACACAGTCTGTTGGTTCCCTGTTTCCATTCACAGAAATGTAAATGGGGTGCAGCAGAGCCAGACAGAACAGCTCTGCTTCTGATTAGAGGTCGGACAGCGAGAGGTGACACAGAAGAAGTGCAGAGCCATTTTAAATTTGTAATTAAATATATTACATCAGCTGAATATGTTTCACATCACAGCTCACTCCGTTTTGCCCTGCGAAAAGTATTTATCCTGTTCTATGAGTGCAGGATACAGCCGTTAAAGCTCACCGGAATACTCCTAGGTTGGATTCACTGCAGCCTCTCTGACGTGACGTGCAGGTTAGACCGGGACCAGCATTACACAACACTTTGTGCCTCTCATTGGCACCCACAGCGCTTTACCAGAGCGGTTCACACAACAACATACAAATACACTCTTCTAGTGTCTTGTGGACACACACACACACACACACAGACACACACTGAGCTGCTGATACATGTATAGAGACACTTTATATTGGCTTCTTTTTACATTACAGCTTTTGTAAACTAGTGAAACTCCAGGTGTGAGCATAAATAAGAAACTGACTGATAAACCATACATTCAGAACCTCCACCTAAGGAAATCTCAATCAGCCCCCGCCTGCTCCTCACCTGCGTGCCCTCCAAAAGCTTCCCGTCTTCCTGATACGACACAACGAGGCTCTTTGTTCCCGCTGTGTCTGCCTTATCTGCTAAGTATCTCAACAATTTCCTTAAGGGAAGGTGAGTAATTAAAAACATGCCGTATGTCAACGCCGCTGTCAGCCAGCGGGCTAAGAGCTGCCCTGAACCGCAACCAGAGGTAGACCAGAGGACATATACAGGTGTGTGAGTGTGTGTGTGTGTGTGTACATGTGCAAAAGGCATTGTACAGCTGAAAAAAAAGGTCAAATGCTGCCAGTAAAAGGCTCAGAAGAGAAGGAGTAAAAAGAGCTGTGGCAGGGTTTAGACACTGTATTTTCATCCATAATTCATAGCGTGACAACCAGAGATTGTTTCAGAGGGCAGTAATGAGGTGTATTAATTCAGAGGTGGCTGCGGCCTGCAGACCCGTTTTGTGCGGAGGCCACAAGATGACCTTCTCATCTATAGATGTCTGCTCAATTTTTCCGACCCAGGAAAGCTCACCTCTGACCCTCTGACCCAAACCTGAGGAAAATCAGATGTCCCCTGGGAGGATTTTATTCTGCATATCTTAGAAGGGCGTGAATATCAATAAATTTGAGAAATATTATAATGTATTTTTTTGAAGGATGAGGGACTGTGTAACATCTTCTCAACTCACGTTCATTTGTTCATTCGGTCCGATATAAAATCCTTCATGAAGTTTTAGCACAGCACTTCTATCCAGCTGTGTGTTATCCTTGGAAAAAAACTGTCTAGACAGTAATACTCTTTGAGTGCTTAATGAAAATCTCCCTAATACATAAAGTGCTTAGCCGGATGAGACGACATGTTGTGGATGAGAAAACAGACTGGACAGAATTCATAATGTTTTTCAGGGATCTTTTAATATGTTATTATGTAAAAATTGATTTATTGGTGTTTAATCATCACTATCATCTGTTTAAAGAGATTTTAGATGCATTTCTGATGAGGATTAAACCTTACACACAAGTCCAGGTGTCTATCAGATTAAATGCCTGATGGACTTGTTACACATCAGCCATTGTTCAACAAACTATTTGGCTCGCACACTGTCCATGTTTGCCAGAGGAGCGCTTGATAATGCTGCTGGGGAGATGTGACTCAGAAAGCCAAACTGCTGCTGCAGAAGAGGAACCACTTGGAGTCTGATGTTAGCGTGTTGTGTTTAGCCCACACATGGAGCATGGAGCTGCTCATTTACATAACGGGACGGTTAAAGTGTAGTGACACGGCCTTCATTGACACTGGAAAATCACCTTTTCTATAAGTGCATGAGAGGTAGCCTATCACATGG
>CAAKHB010003054.1:55067-79269 GCA_901007665.1 Aeoliscus strigatus | reverse complement strand
GGGGGGGGGGGGGGGGGGGGGGGGGGGGGGGGGGGGGGGGGTTCAGAGGCAGAAAAGCCCCTCACCGCTCCAAAGCTATTAGCTCACTCTCTTTCCACCTGTCACACATTGGTGACTTTATTTCGACTTGGCTGTGGCCCCCCGGCAGATATCAGAGAGATCATCTCTATCTTAAGCTAAACGACTCCAACAAGCGTTGCGACCCTCCCCTCCCGTCCCCTCTGACCCCCGTGACCCTTTGGCACCACAGGGGTATGCGGTGCAGAGGTCTGGGTTCGGCCAGGGAGCAGTGGCCATGAGAGGGGAAGGAGATGGGTTCAAATGAGCTCTGTCATGCAGAAAACTGCAGGAGGGGGAGGCAGCAAATACACACTCACACCCCCCACAGATATGCACACACAGCTGTGACAAAGAGTGACACACACTGTTTTCATAAAGCTTCACCAGCAACTTTTTCTTCTTCCCACCGTTTCCCTTCCCCTCTTCTTCGAGACGCTCGTTTTCTCCTCCGTTCTGTCTCACTTACACACAAACACACAATAGCAGCTGTGACAAAGCCCCCTGCAGGATTAGCCAGCCTTTGTTGGCAAAACACAAATTACAAGCACTGACGTCTCCCTCCCTGCATGTCAATGTGTGCACGTGTAGAAGATAAAAGTGTGTATGTGCGCATGTGTGTGTTCATGCATCATGTGTAAAACTGTGTCGAGAAAAATTATATGTGCAGCATGATGAATCACATTGTGTGTCTGTGTGTTTGAGTGTGTCAAAGAGGACATGTTATCAGTCCCAGGCCAGCAGAGGCTCAACAAAGAGGAACCCTTGACAAAAAAACGTCTGGGGAGAAGCGAGTTGTCAGTTAGAGACGTCTCTTTTAAAACAGAGTCTCCTCACCTTCATTGTATTCAACAAAATATCTCCAGCTATTTGGAAAAAAAAACTTAGTGTACTCACATCTGCAGGATGCACAGGATGAGGTGCTGGAGGAGTTTGAAGACAAACACGGAGATGTTGGCAAAGCTGCCGGCTGTTTGTCATTCGTCAGATGAAGACAAATCCCCATTCAAACTCTGCAAAGCTCCAGAAGCCCATTACGGCACTCACCTTGTCATGATCACAGAAACGTGTCACGCGTACCTGAAGAGCGCAAAAGAGTTTGGGTAGCTATTTAAAGAGGTCAAATAAAGCTTTACACACCATCATTAAATAACAAGCTTAGATCAAATGTGTAAACCCTTTTTGTCGCCACACAGTTAAACCAAAAGAACACTGTAGTTTGATTTTCAAAGGTTTGTGTTTGACTGAGGGTTATTTTTTTCAGCCTCTCTGCTCTCTCGTCATCATTCACTGCAGAAAGAGGATCATTTCTGGTGTTTAAATATTGTACAGAGAAAATGAACATTAAATATAAAATGTTCAGATAGTCCTGTGGGTGTTTATTCATTTTAATTAAATGTATTGTTTAACCATATTTCCATGATATTGTTATGCTCTGACGTGTGTTGTGTGGGTTGTGGTTTTTCACGATACATGTTAATATTTTTGATTTTAATATTTCTCATAAAATACAGTGTTGCATTCATGTACATTATTATTACTGTTATTATAACAATAATTGCTGTCGTTGTTGTAATCAGTCCCAAAGGAAATCCTGGACACTGCGTGTGAAAATTCTGAGTTCAGATGTCAAACTACTGAATTCATTCAATCTGTCTTACAGGTTTATTCCTGGGGCTACATTTCTTTCCACAGTGAGTGTCCTTGTTCTCTACTCAAACCAAGCAAGCAGAGGAGTTATTGAGTATTGATTGTCATTGATGAGCTCAGGCGCTCAGTAATCTTGTGGGCTGTGAGGTCAGGAGGAAAACACAAGTGATAAATCAGCGCTGTTTGATTTCACAAGAACAGGACATGCTGGAAGAGAAGTGTTAGTCCTCATACATTTATCAGTTTGTCAAAGATGGGGGAAAAAAAATAGATGATTATGATTCATGTGCTGCCCACGCACACTTTACACACTTCTTACCCTCCCCTTCTTATCCCCTGAACCTGGGGGCTATGGGGATAAACCAAAGCACAGCAGGTAGATAAATCCAATCTGTCAATCACCTTTAAACTTTAGACAGCCAATGTGTTTCCTAACTTAAGATACTTTTAAGATCAACATGTACAAGAAAGTCTGTATCTGCCTGCGACCTGCAACATGTCCAGTAACCCCACGGGCAATTCCTAAATCTACACAGTGTTCTTTTTTAATCCAGGGGAGATGTTGGCACGATGGCACATTTACACTGACGTTATAAAACCATTATTTTGAAGTGAAGCTCAGTCAGTTGGTGTTGTCTCCGGACAATTCATCCTCGGTTTGTTATTCCGTTATTCCTTCAGCATGTGTCACTGGAAGCTCTCAGTGGTGTGAATCTTTGTTCCATTGAACAAAACAATTATCAGCAGCAGCTGAAATGTTTTTGTCAAAGAACCAAAAATTAGAAAATTAGACCACTGATTGATTGAGTAAAATATATGTCCATCATCTGGCTTTTATAGGTTTTATTTAACCACTGACCAGAATACACATGACTCCAGTGACGATTAAAGTGAAAATAAATCATTAACCTTTTGACTGTGGACCCCCTGGAACCTCCTCAAGGACCCATGGGCCATCCCCACTTTGAAAAAACCTACAGAAGCCACACTGATTCACCACCCTGACTAGATTTCAGCAGCTCATGGATGGAATTAAAATCCTGAACTTTCTCCAAAAATGTGAGCCAGCGTGTTTAAACTGCCATCGCTGGTGATTTGCTGTAAGACATTAGCAGCTTTTATCAGTTTAGGAAAGAGGTCAGTCGTGTCAATATTTCCCATATCTGCTGAGAATCGTCTCCTTTATTTACCTTCCCGCTCTCCTTTGAGAATAGCATTCCTCTTCCATCCTAGGATGGCTCCAGATCACTTAAGCCACCGACCATATGTCATAACTCTGCACGGGATTAGGCACATTCTCCACTTTATGGGCTAACGTGTGGGAAAGTGTGTGACTACCAGTAGAACATGAAGAAGCTCCCAGCTCACATCGCTTTCTTTCTTTTTTTCAAACCTTTTATTCATGGATTAACTATTTTAATGGTAGAATAAATCAAATATCTTAACTGGGCCGACAGACAGAATTAACCTGGACTGCTTAAAATATAAAGCATTTTTACAGTGCACTTAACAGGAGAGGGTTTTCATTTTCATGGCATTATGGACTATCAGCAGATAAATCCAGTAATAAATGAAATCCAACTGGGACCACATGTAAGCATTCAGGCTCTGGTAATAATTGAATACTGACACAGCTTTCCTTCAGTTTGTAAAATCACACAAAAAGGTACAAGGTGTTATGGAATTTCCTTTTCAGCTCTAAACACAATTCAGACCTGGTTTAATTTTGTCAGTTTCTGGAATATTTACACCACTTTCCAGACGGCTAACTTGGAGACCATCTTCAACTGTCAGGGACTCAAACATCTTCACTGATGAGGGCTGTCAGGCTATAAACAGAACATGATCAGGCTCACGTGTCATTGTGGATTTGATGTGAAAAGGATCCGTAATAGTACAAATACAGAGAGACATTAAAAACTAACCAGAGGAGCGGTTAGTTGCTGGCAAATCAGATTTGAGTCATCTCCAGTAGTTATGGATCCAGAGTCAGAGGAATCTTGATGAACAGGGAGAATCAACTCCAGAATGCTTCTTATTCAAGTGAATGCAAAGTGTCCTTCGTCTTACGGTAAACTTACAGACGATGAAGTCAAATATGTCGGGGGTCAGGGAGGATCTGGTGACACTAATGAATGTTGAGTGACAAATGTGGGATTGTTGGACATCGGCCTCGTGATCTCGTTATGATCGTGATCTAATTCCAAAGGAGGATTTAAGTAGGTCACTTCTTTTGTTAAAGGTTTGTAATCGGCTGTTCAATGAATGTTCAACAAATGTCTTTA
The DNA here is from genome assembly GCA_901007665.1 of Aeoliscus strigatus. Classification (NCBI taxonomy): domain Eukaryota; kingdom Metazoa; phylum Chordata; class Actinopteri; order Syngnathiformes; family Centriscidae; genus Aeoliscus; species Aeoliscus strigatus. Next base: position 75,277 of record CAAKHB010003054.1, on the reverse strand, counting down.
ACAAGGGATGTTCCAGGTTGTGGCTGCAAAAATATTTTCGGTATATGAAGGAGGTTGTTACGTTGTAAAGTTTAATTTTCGTCAGCGCAGACTCACACGAGCTTCCTACAAACTGAACAACGCCTTTACTTTCAGGTGTCAGTCTCCTCACTGTGTTTACAGAGAACAGCAGACGTCAGGCAGCAGAACGAGGGATCCAGTATGTGCAGCGTAGGAGGATGACAGCGAAGCGCTTGGACCGGATATGTGACAGTCTTTAGATTCTTTATGCGTATTGTACCTGTCTCTCTGCCCCGCGGGGCAAAAACACCCACTCAGCCTGCACTGCAGGCGCTCTAAGAGTTTGTGCTTGGAATCACATCTGAAAAAACTTCCCCGCTGACCTGACGTGTGCTGTGATGTTTCCCCCACTCGGGTGCAAAACATCAGAAAGTGTTTCTGTGATCAGGTGAAGGCATGGATGGACTGTTTAAACAACACAGCAGAGAAAAGAAAAGAAAACATGATTCCACTTCTAATTTCAAGTTCAATAAATGATCATCAGCTGATTATAGAAAAAACAGGTTTGTTAAAGTCCATAATGACACCCCCACTGGGGTAATGGTGTGATTAACCAAACCTTAACTGGGAATCCACACTGGTGTTGTTCGTGTTGTTGACAGATATTGGTTACCTTGGAAACAGCAGAGGAGGATCCTGTACAGGACTATAATGTGAACATTTCCCTCCCTGTTTGTTGCAATTAGTTTGATCAAACTGAAAGTGTTGGTTTGTTGTGGAACCATTTGGGACGTTGTCAGTGGAAACAGTGGATAAAGCACCTCTGTTGTCTCGAATGACACGATGCTCTTGCTGCATCTATGTCAACCACCTGGAGGAGACGCCACTGCTGTTTTCACATGAAGAGTCTAAACTAAGCACGGGATGGTTCGACTGGCTCAGTTCAGCTGTTTGTGTGCTGCAAAAGGCTTGTCAAAATGAATTCCTGCTGCATGATCCCGCTTTCTTGCAGGGCAGAGATCAATGCAGTGGTGTTATCTGTCCATTAAAATGCGATAAGTGATAAATGGGTCGGTGCACAAGAATGTACAGCACAGACACACAGCAAACATCCATTCCCCAGTGAATACATGATAATGAAACATCAAAGTCCAAAAATAGTGGTGGTGTGGAAATAAGATGATTCCAGACTGATCAGGCATGTACTGATACAATCGTGTACTGATCACAGCATTAGGCAAAAGAAGTCACGGCTCTGAGGAAACATCTGTCTAAATCCTGAACAATCACTGGGAGCTGGAATAGAAAGACACTATGAGATGCATTCATTGGAAGCGACACCTTTGCTGGGTCAAAAGGTTTTGCCGGTATCACCCATCATCAGAGTACATCCGGACAATAAAATACCACATCAGCAGAACCAGTTCAATCATCTGGATAAAAATGGACCAAGCTTGTTTATGTTATACATATTTACACAGTTCTTTATGCATTATTGTTTAAGAGGATGGTTTTGGCCACTTGGCGATGGTTCTTTTCAGTCCAGACAGCCGCTGCACTTAAACATGGGTTACTATGTCTGGTTAGCGGTTTTGTTTAGTGTAACAGCCTCGTCTGTTTTCCCTGAGCTGAAACATTTTATGTTATGACAGCTAAAAGCAGAGAGTGTAATTACTGCAGCATAGTAACCTGAGTGTTTCTGTGGGGGTGAAAGGACTGCACAAACACACACATCACTCTTAAATAGGTCGCATCCAAAATAGAAGACTGCAAATAACTCACAGTCATAGAAAGAGCTTTGAGAGCACTTCAGCATGAACGACACGTGTGTCAGAGCGCTGTAGACACTCAGCCAACGACCATGAGATGTCTCTTAGTTCATTCTGTACTGTGACTTATCTCATAATGTAAAACAACAATTCATCACATCACAAACTTCCACCCAGCCTGCACAGCCTCCAGGTCCACATCTGGATTTCAGCACAGACACCATCTGTGTGAAGAACGGTGACATACAAATGTCTAGTCTCTTCCTCCAGAAACTCAGGGAAACCAGTTTGTAGAAGGTAATGAACTGTGCACTGTGGTAGACACAGCACCACATGACAACTGACATTCGATTATACACAATGTCACTTGGTGCTGTATATACAGTAGTCTGATAGAGAGGAGCGAATACACACAGTACATCCCGAAAAAAAGCAGAAGCCCCTAGGTTCTACGTAAACTCCAACAGGTGATCGTTCTTCCAAAATAAACTCAGGGATGGTGTTGGAAAAACATGAGGCCCTTTGTGGAGTTAGAGGCAACCGTTGTTTATTCATTTGATTAGCAGTTGTGTATACATTAGCGGACACTGGATATTTCCTGTTTGGGATTTCACATGTGCGAGTTACACATTTTTAAACAAACCATAACTTGTTCTAAACTTTAGAACAATTAACAAACTGACTAATTGGAACTGTTGGTCCTTTGTGTCTTTTTTGCAGCACCTAAGCTACGATGCATTTACAGGGTATGTTTGCTGTTTTAGAGGAAACAATGACCTCACATTCTTCAATTTACTAATTCGACCAACAATTTCCACTGGAATCCTCTCTGAACTGTTACTTTACATAAACTACCTCTGTTGCTCCTGTTGGCTGCCTTTTCCCCCTCCCTTGTGCCTTACAATAGCGGCGTCTTGCGTTCTCACGATAGCTTGTTTTGACAGCAGTTCCACGCTCCAGACTTGACTCCAGACCTCCCCCTTTAAAAGGCGCTGAGCCTTGCCTCAGAAACCCGATTAAAGCTTTGGGCAATAATCTTCCACCATTTCCACCCCCTCATCTTCATTCTTGCCTCCTCACTGCCCCTTCCGAGCCCCTTGGACTCAGCCAGAGCTTCTCGGTTTTTGGTCAAAAAAGTGCAGCGAGATCCCTGGCGCCGGGGCCCGTGTGTTTTCACAACTGCTTGGCTAAGTACTCGGAGCAGCCTGATCGCTGTGCTCTGTCCACCACTGAACGCGTAAGACACAAAGGATCTTTGAGGAAGGGGTGTTAGTGTCAGTCAGTCCATTCCCCCCTAAACCCCACCAAGTATTATGTTTCAATCCTGGTGGATTTACTGAACCAGTCGACTACTGCTGTTCAAAGATAGACCGCAGTCTGACTCGAAGCTGCTCTCCATCTTTAACCTGACTCTCCTCTCCTGTACCTTTATTTAGCCATCATTCATCCCAGCTGAATATTAATTGTCATCTATATACTTTATGGTGAGTCATCATATGGTATTACTGCATGTAGTCAAATCATAAAATGAAAATGTAGATCATGTAAAAAGCTGATAAACCCGCCTGATAAATTACTTTCAGAATTATCCAGTTTGTTTGTTGAATAGATGAGATGCGACCTATGAACCACAGAGGAACACAGTGAAATGAAAACCCAACAAATACAGAGCGTGAATAAACAAGCAGCTGAGTCATTGTGAAATGATTTATACGACCAGTCATCCGTCGTTGATATCTGTTTTTTTTGACAGCACTAACAGGACTGGGAGGAGCTTCCTGTCCGTGCTTATATGTTCAGGTTCAATCGTTGTGGATCTACTGTGTGATTCATCAGAAAAGGTGTGTGCTTGTCTTGTTCACGTGAAGACAACGCCTAGAAAATATTTCTTCAGCAGCTGGTTCTCTATGATTCAGTTCGTACAGACGAATGCTGTGAACGAACTGATGTTGACAAAAACAAGATGATTCTGATGGAAGGATGAATGAATGAAGAACATTTTTAATCAATTTAGTTCAATTTGACGTCATTTTTTATTGACTCAGTATTAATAGATTATATACTTATGTTACACTGTAGTTTTTCCTCTATTTTTCTTTCCTTTTCTGAAGACTGACAACAGATTGTCTTTCCTATCAGTTCAGCTTCAGGCCTCACTGTGTTGGAGCAGGTATGCTCAGCCACATTTGTGTGTTTACCTAATCTCCTCTTCCTCACCTGCTCCTCTTCAGGACTGGATGTGGAAGTGGATGGAAGAGGTGAAATCACTAATATTGTGAGTGTGTGTGGGCTCGGTCACCTGCAGGACGTGTGTGTGCATGCAGGTTTGGAGAAAAACCCACACACAGTAATTCACCAACCCACCTTCGCTCCCAGCGTTGAAGCTGTGCCAGAGAATTACAGCAACATGCACAGGGGACACAGAAGAAGAAGAAGAAGAAGAAGAAGCTCATTGTGTAGCCCCTCCCTCTGGTGAAGGGACAAAGTGAAATAAACACAGATATCCATCGTGCGCCAGCGCTGCCGCTGCCTGTCGGGCCTCAGCTGACATTCCCCTACACGTGTGAAATATCAGCAAAGAGAAATAATTAAGGGAGCAGTGAAGCGCTCTGATCTCTGATGGGTTTTCTTGACGTGGAGCAGTTTTCAAGACTCTTGTGTTCATGTGACTTCTGTTAATTGAAAAAATAAAAAGAAGTTCATTCTGGAAAATGCAACAATAGTTTAATACTACATATTAAAGCTTTAGCTCTAAAACAGGCCTAATGTTTGTACATGACGCCAGCAGAGGAGGATCTCCGAGTCAATCACTACAAATCCTGGCAAGGAAGCAAACGCAACACAACACAGGGAGGTGCTGAACTGGTAAACTGTTCATGAAAAGAAATACGAAAGAAAACATACAAGAAATGTGCCTTCATGTTTGTCAGTCCATTCTTAGATATGCTAGTAGAGAGCATGCGCATGTGTTTGTGTGGGTAGTTGTGTGTAGAAGTAAATTTCATTCTTTGAATGATAACAGAGATTGACTGATTGATTTCACTGAAATTCTGATGTACTTGAAATTGTGAAGAAGCCCAAACTGTTGGTAAAACATTTATTACACACAGCAAATACTGACTCAGCCTTGTAGGTCCAGCAGGTGTGAACCTGTGTAAATCATCTCCGTCAAATTCAAAGGTAAAAACTAACTGGGGAAGAGTAACAAGCATCCACTTTAGTCTTATTTTCAAAATAAAAAGTCCATTTGAACAAACCAGGGGCGTATCTTTGGTTGGACACCCTGAACGGATGGTTTGTGATCTGTCAGGACCTGGTTTCCTCATTCCCCCCTGAATGCATCATCCCTCACCACTCCCAATCCAATCAGCCTCTACCACTCTCACCTGTTCAACACAGAGGTTAGAAAGCCTCCCACGCCCCTCTCCTCCTTGCCACATTGTTCCTCTCCTTTGCATGTCCGTCCAGCCCTTGTCTCCCGTTGTCCGTTGCCAACGCTGCTTGTTCCTGTTCCTGCCTCCTCTTTTCCCCATGCTGATATTTCACCTTTATGTTTTTTGAAGCAAGAGGATTTTTTGTGGACTTTTGATGGCAAATAATGAATATTTGCCGAGGTGTCTTTGCTTTACTTTAGATTTTTGTTGCAGCCGTTCCCTCACAACAGTGACTTCCCACGTACTAAGAACGTCTCTTGCCTTTACCACAACCGTCGTCTCATGGGTTGCATTTGGGTCCATATATTTGCTCTATACTGAGGCCTGTGGAGGTCCAGTACCATTTCTGGATAGAGCGTTTGTGTTTCCTTGTTGTATGGGGAGAAACAGAAAGAGACGTCAACAGACACGCTGTGGTGAAGAAAACAGACTGAGCTTCAAACGAGTGTTTTATCTCCTCACATCTTGACACGTGTATCAATTTAACAGAGAAAGAATTCACAGCCGCTCCCACATAAGTTGTCTTTTTCATTCTACGTGTTACATTTATGTGTCTGAGAGGAAACCAGCACAAAACAAATGTTTGTCCAATTTCTAAAATAACATCACTTGGTGCTCGCAGTGAGCAGCCCAGTCTGTCTGCGGCTGCAGCGTCTCTCTATCCAGTGTGAATCCAGCTGTTCGAGTCTGTCAGATGATAAACAGCATCTTGACTGCACAACAATGTGGAAACCCTGAACGTGTTTTTCTCCTGACAAGCTTGAGACCGTGAACAAAGCCTCAGCGACGGAAGGCTTCCTAAAGGTTTATGCTCTCTGGAGTTTTCAGTGAAGAAGACAGACGCTATCACTGCAGCTTTTGTGCAAACTCAGCTTTGATAAGTGCTCACAGGGATCTGTAGACATGCTTATTATATGCAGACTACTGAAAAGCCTTTCAACAACTAAGATCCCCTTTTTCTGATCAGCCTTACAGTGGGCGTGGTTTGTCATTTCATCTGATATCTGTATTAGTTACCTCTGTTTAAACCTCTGTTGCCACTGTCATCCATACATAAACCGCCTGTCGTTTGGTCACATGATACATGTGCACACACATGTTGCTCCACATTTATCCATGCTTTTTTGCTGATTTTTCATGGATAATCACAACCTTTTGCAGCGATGCAGTCGCACAGACCGCACCACGATTGCAACTACAACACTGTACTAACTGAATCATATAATTACAGATATGAGTGGGTATAAATTACTTTGGCCCCTGACAGCTAACTGCGTTTCTCATGTGGCCCTTGGGAAAAGGAAGACAGCTGCACCAGAGTGAAACTCGCTTCCTTGCGTTTCCCAGAAGACCATCTTCCCTTGACATGAATGGGTTAACATGGAAGTTATCTGCTGCATATGATGTGAGTTTGTATAAGACCCAACAGAAAATGTTGTTAGTTAACAACAGACACCCAGACAGGCAGACGGGTCAGTTCTGACTCTTACAGCACCAGTGATCAACAGTAATTATCTTCTCGGACAGGGGACGGGTGGCGTTTAATGCTTCTCTCACCACTGACAGCTCATTAATCCTCAGCTGTCAAACACCGCAGTCCAAACTTGTTCTGACAACCTAGATACATACCTGAGAGATGACAAAAATAAAACTAGTCACCCCTGCTCCCCTGGCTGCATAGGATCCTGTTTACATATCGAGCTTCATCGCTTCAGACAAGTCTGAGATTCATAGCTGAGAAAGCGATGAGGTTTATTCACAGCATGTTTCTGTCGTTTTTTGATGAGGAAAAGTATTTCGGGAAACCGTGGGAGTGTGAACAGGGAGATGACGACAATACGCTGAGATCATTCACTCAAATGACAAATGTCTGTTTCACATGTCAACAGGGGAACTGACGTGCTCACTGAGAAAATACAAGATGTCACGTTTCGCTAAAACATACGAAAAGGAAATTTCTGGCGCAAATTGGAAGGATAAGGATAAGTCGGGTATTTTTCAACCTATCGCCCTGTGTGACCATTGTTGGAATCAGTGCAGAGAAGCTGTCAATCACCTGAGAGGCTACAAATGTTAATCAATGCCTGATGTCATGTAAATATCCCCACAGAGACAGACATGTCGAACGTTACTGTTTATGTCGGTCTGCTGTGCTGCTGATGCAGGTCGACTCTGTATCTTTAGCTAATAACATGACCTCCATTCATCTGCTGCAGGTCTCGCTCCTCTTGAAGCAGCATTTCTCATCAGGAACCGTTTTTTGGTGACAGGTTTCTTTTCTGATTTGACAGTCAGTATTCATCCGAGGCTAAGTGGTTCAATTGAACTTCGGCTAAGGCGATTTACACTTAGCAGACTGCTTACTTACTAACCACAATTTTCAGCATGCTCCTGTCCTCTGAAGTTAGTCTGAAAGCTTCTCAAAGTGTGGTGTCACATTGATTTTGTAATGTCTGAAGCAGTTTCTGGGACTTAATTGAGTCTGTCCTCCACTCTGTACAAGACAAAAATGACAGATTTACCCCATCAGAAATGGTGCTGCCGTTTTGCAGTATTGTAGTTGCTCAGTACTGAACTACTTACATCTTGGCCATGACCACGCAGACAGGGAAATAGATTAGTTTTATTTTTTGAAAGATACCACTCAGTGTGATTTCTCCACTTTTCAAAAAAAGTATTTTTTGTGAAATTGTCAAATCCACTTCAGTTTTTGGCTAGAGTAAACATCAGTCAAGTGAAGTAAACCTGGGAAGTAGACCAGATGGTGTTGATGCAATGTGAGTTCATTTTCAGCCGTAACAACTCACATTGTGTAAAGCAACAATAAAACAATGCCCATTTTCCAGAGTGGTTTGCTATAAACAGGCTGGTTGGAGGAAACAGCTGGAGTGTTTCCAGTCATTGTTGACCCTCCGTCAGACAGCAGCATACTCACAGAATAAGATGTACCTGCGACTGTACGATATCATAAGAGTCTCTTTTTGACATCCACGTTATTCTTCACCACTCTGTTGTAAGTGATCTTTCACAACTTTTTGGTTTGAGCCTGACTGCTGTCAGCTGCGTGTGCAGGCAGGTCGTCAGTCCTGTGACAGCTTCACTTATCACTTCACTGCAGAGACTGAAAGAGAATCTGCAGTTGTTCTGCCCCCACGCTCCAATTCATGCCCATTGGCAGAACTACGCTGTGTAATGATGGTAATTCTTTTCTATTAAACAGGTCCGTTATTATTGTTAAATCATTAGAATGGCGTCTAGGCGATTAACGCACGCCGCCAGACGGCAGGCAGAGCGAGACAAATTAAAATCCTGTCACCTCAGCGGCCACCAGCTCCTTAGCCAGGAGAATACAAAGAGCTTATACAGAAAATGCCATGTACAATAAAAGACCACAAGCAAAGTGGAGCTGCATGTAAAATATCAATTTTTAAGAAAGAACAAGCGCAATCAAATGAATCTTGTGAAAGGTTTATCGTCATGACATGCAACAACAGCAACAAAAATGAGGAGAGTAAAGGGAAACACAACAGGAAGAACACAAGCTGGTTTCTCTCAGTGTTCGTACATAAATTCATTAAAAGTATATGCACTAGAATTTGTACGTTTTCCTCGTAAACTTTCTTGTTTCCTGATTGAGTTGCATCTACCGGTCATCTACTTTTCATTTAAATCCTAAAACTATCAATAGAACATTTAGCTTAAACCACACAGATATAGTTACACCTCACGTCAATGAAAAACAGAGAGAAAGATAAATGTGTGAGCCTGGATTTTCAAACTCTTTCTGTCAATTGCTTTCATGGCGAAAAAAAAAAAAATGTTGAGAATTTGTTCTTTTTTACAAAACATACATACATGTGAAGCAATAGAGAATATAAATGTATTTGTTTCCTTTGAAACGTCTCCTTCGCTGACTATGAACTTTGCATCTCTGGCTGATGCTTTGTTTTGTCTGGGGGTCGTAATAATGATGGTAATGATACAATTTAGGAATCTCAAAAACAATATTTGCAACATTAGATGTGAATAAATCCCTTTAATAGATTTTCCAATCCGCCCCAGGGGTTTTATTTTTCATTACGTCTGCTTGGCACCACAAATATCCTTCGAGCCTGTCTGTCTCCACCGCCACCACAGCAGCAGCTGATGGAGTGAGAGGGACGCAGGACGGTGGGAGAGGTGCGATGGGGAGGACGATGAAAATGGGGTGACGTAAAGAGTGAGAAAACAGAGGTGGTGGGAGTGTGGAAAGAAAGAGATGAAAGGGAGTACATTAAAAGGGAAGAGAGGATAGATGTGAGGGGGGAGATGAAAGGGCAGAGCAATAAATATATGGCAAATTGGATAGGAACGGAAGACAACGCTAAAGACAAAGGGAAGAGAAAACAAAGGATGAAAAAGCATTTTGTTCTTTCAATTTGTACATAAACAGCGTGAAAGTGCACACCAGAACTTGAGCATCCTCAAGTCTGATTTTGTCACGATTGTATGCACATTTTATGAGTCAAAAATGTACTTCTAAAGGGTAAAAATACGATAAGCTAGGGAGAAAAAACAATCTACTTGTTTTTTTATTCAAAAGTGAACACAGCGGTGTGTGTGTGTGTGTGTGTGTGTGTGTGTGGGGGGGGGGGTTAGTAGCAGGAGTTTCTTAATATTAATAACCACAATTGCATCGACATGACAAAATGTGATTCATCCTCTGACTCAGGTTCTTACAAATGCTGCCGTGATAAAAATGTTGGTGATCACTGGAGATACTCATGTTATGGGAAAGTGTTGCTCTTTTTAAGATTTCGGTTGCCCTTAACGATCACTGGCTAAAAATATCTCTGGCAAAACTAAAATTTGATCTGTGGTCGATACGTATGACAGTGACATTCTTTTAGTCGGAACTAACTATGAATAAAGTATTTTTAGCAAATGTAACCAAGCTGAGGATGTATTTGTCATTGTTCAGTATTCTGCATGGCTTGTACACCTGCAGTTCTGTATGTTTGGTTGGATTGTCTGTCTTGCATAATCTGACTCCCCGTAGGAAAATCACGCCTGTAACAGGATGTTAACTTGTTGATTTATGTCTTTAGGTTCTGACGATATAACAACCATTGTCGTTATTAGTCAACCCGGATGATTGAAACAGGGATAACATCTTCTGCCTTACGGTAGATGAATAACCTGCGATCTGAGTCTTTGACCTGTTCTCCAACAATCCTCCTTCAACAATCAACGCTCAAATTGTATCTATTTATAGCTCATCTCAATGCAGCACTTGTCTAACCTCACCTTGTTGTGCCGGCAGCAATACCACAGTTTGTTTGATATGCCTCAATCCTTGGCAAGCTTTTATTTTCCAGTCTTTTACCTTAAGGACACATTTCTTTGAGGTTTAAGCAAGTAATGTGAACCGGGGAAAGGGAGGAAAAAGCTCCAGGAGTGCAAAGGAAACAATGAGATGATTGTGATTCTGGTGAATTTGTGATGGGCGAATTCCTCTGGAGCCTGCGTGCAGGTATTTCAGCATAAAGCCTCTAAAAGCCCCATGTGTGCAGCAGTGGAGTGGTGTTGATGGAAAAAAAAGTTTTATGTCCCAATAAACTCTGGTTTACTGAAATGTGTGTGTATTTATATCTATAAAAATAAAAAAAAAAGCAGAGGGAGGACTCAGACCTGAGCCTGTGTTGATATTCAAAGAAATCTGCATGTGTGAATTAAAATGCTTAAGTTGACAAATGTGTATTCTTAAACAGCCTTCTGGATGGCTGAATATAAGTTTTACAGTTTGGTGATGGAAATTTACTCAGCTCAGATTGTTTTCATTTACCAAAGAAACTCCACTGAGTTCCACGTCCTCTTCTTGGTTTTGTTTTCAAACCTTCCTGACCAGGTTTTATGGTGTAAAAACAGTAAAAGTTATTCTGCCAGACTGGGAGGCAAACAGACCTAAACTGGTCTCTGCAAACAACCGCCCATGTGGTGAAGATGCCCACGGCGCAGCTGCCTTTCCCCAAAATGCCAGGGTAAAAAAAAAAACCCAAGCTGCATTGGTTCATGCATGAAAGCTTATAGCTGTTATTCAGTTTTCTAACCATGTGTTTAGTATGTATGTGTATTTGTGTGTGTGTGTGTGTGTATGTGTGGCTGTGTGGGCCGCATGTTATTCTGGTTAGCGGAGCTATAACCGGACAGCAATTCAGGGCACATTTACCGTAATCTGTGACCAAAACACCGGCTCAACTCTTCTGGGTTCATCCAACAGTAGCTGCAAGAGCAGATTGTTCACTGAGTTAGTGGAGAGCAGAGGAACACAGACTCCTTTTTACATAGAATTTCAAGATGATCTATGTCAGTATATAAATGCATGGAATCATCTGAAAATGTGAATCAGTAAAGTGAAGATGTTTCATCTCTCATACCAGAGCGTTTTTCTGTCACTCACGTAGCAGTGGTATGCTACAGGTGATCTCTGTTTGGTTTGCCAGCTGCTGTCCTTCACCTGGGGTTCCACATCTGTGCGAATGTAATGTTTTGTATTTGCGATGATGCACAGACGTTTTTACGGTTTCTCTCATGGTCAGCAGCAAGCCCTGATTTTCAAGACAAGAGAAGCCCTGGTAGGAGTTGAGAAGAACAAACAGGCAGGATTATGTGAACCGTCATCATCGACTCGGACTGGAGAGGGTCCAATGGTCCGCATGGAAAATATTGACGGCAACACAATAGGCTACATGTTTGATTTAAATTGAGAAAAAATTGCCATTTAAGAAGAACCAGCTGTGATTTTCTTTCAGTCAATGAGAAATGACACGACACTCAGAAAAGATGAAGCCAACTAGAAGTTCACTCAAAGAACGCGGACCTGCGCCAAGAGCCATGAGATATTTCCTCAGAAACTGATAGATTGATTTTCATTCTCCAATAGTGCATGAAAATGTAGGAATTCAGGCTTTGCGTGACCAAAAGTTAAGAAAACATAGTGAAACTGTGTATTTGGACAGAAATATTCATCAGACCTTCAAGAAACTGTCTTATCAGCTGAGAACGCTAACTGCTTGGACACTGATTCAGATGAGAGAGGGAATGCTGGCTTAGAGCTCCAGGGGTGGGCTCCTCCGGGCCACCTAACTGATGATAGACAAGAGATGACAGAAATGATGCTGGTTGACAAAAAAATAACAGTCAGCTAAAAGACAAATAAAATGCCGAATTGTAATTTAATTCAACTGTAAGAATGTGTGTGCATTCGCTATCCGTTGTACTAAAACAACGTGGAAAATACTTCACAGTACGCCATGATCATTTAGAAAATGACATTAGAAAATGAATATTCTTAACCTCAGCTGCTCCCAGTGTCCTATATTATAGTATCATTTCTATTTCAGATTTGCTCCTTTCTTCAACAATATATATGGAGTTTAGCAGGAAAGCCACTCTATCCGGTGAAGGTCTGAGCACCAAGCCCGACTGCAGGAAGCCCATCTGCTGTCCTTTTGAAATCCCCACTCCTCCCGCTGCCTGTCCTTAGCTTCAGAGATGACACAGCCAGACACAACACAACTCTCCCGGCTTCTTATTAAAGCGTACTTCAGATTCTGAAAATATTTGCATTGCAGGATGTCATGCTCGGTCTCCATTCAGTCGCGTTGTGACCAGTTGTGGCCATTTGGTTAAGTTCTGGTTTCCTACTTCTCTTTCAAGAACACAGAGAGAAAGATAAATAATTTGCAAGTCTGCGAAAAGCTTGAATGAGCTGCAGTCACTTGTGGTGGAACTGATGCTTCCCACTGTCAAGAGTCTGAAGAAAGTAAACTTGTCTGGAACAAAATCAAAGTATTAGTAAATAACCCTGCCCCAACCTACCCACCTTCATCCCCACCCGCAGCCCACCAAATGTGTGTGATGTGTGCGTGATGACATCGTCGCCCCTGCAGAACAAGTCGGTCTGTATGACAGAACCGGCGGACCACCCACACGGCGCCACGTCAGTAAACACCCCGATGCAGCCGCAAACAAAGAGTTTGTGGAGCCACAAAAGTCTCCTGTTCTCAGAGGGATTCATCCGACAGAAATGAAAAGGCAAAATTTTAATCTTTTACATCAAACTACTTTGTAATTTCAAAATCCGCTCGCATTGCTTTGTGGGAAGAACTGGAACATGTATTTTTTCCTCAGAAGATGAGAGACTGATGAAAAGCCCTGTTTCCATCTGCAACTCTCAAACACAGAAAATTACACTCCTCCACATCCATAATGACAGATGATGGGTTTAAATATTTTAGAGACAGAATATTCTCATTTGCAGGATGCATGGCGTTGCTCCTTTTAAATATTTAAAGCTGCAGCACAAGAAGGGAGCATTCAGATGGAGTCTAGGCTGCATTTACTGCACTAATTACAACCAGTTAAAAAACAACTTCAGACTTTCAGTTTTCTATGAAATCATCATTCTGCTGGATGAAACATCAGTCAGATCTGTCAGGTTTTGTTTCCCCAGAGTGCGTACATGAACTGTAGAAACCGTTCAACAGAGAAGTTGAGCTTCTTCTGGAAGATTGACTGTGCAAGAACATCATATGGATCTATGTCTTTTTTCTGGAAATGTGGACAATCATGCTTAAAGCTATTTGCCACATATTTCAAATGATCAGAAACCATTTTTGGGAGCATCCAGGTGAGAAAAGATATTGTCCAAACGTCCAAAGTGTGTCTCATTGTCTACGCTCAGACTTAATCACGAGGCATTTTGATGAAGTCTGAGGGTCCACCTTCAACGTTCCACGATCAACCTCAGTAAATTAAACATCTGTTTAGTTTGTAGGTAGGATTTTGGATTTTGAGTGAATTATCAAACGTCATGAACCCCGAGTATAGCTCAAGGATGTGCAACAGCTCCACATCATGTAACGAGCTGCCTTTGCTCTCTTCCGGCTTCATTTTCAGATATAATATCTAACAGGAGACATCGGAATTCATCACCGCCACCAAAACTACCAGGCAGTCCTTCATAAAAACATCTATCGCCTCCTTGATATGTTGAGCCTGTTGTATTTGTTTTTTTTATCTTTTTTATCTTTTTTATCAAAAAACACCATGTTACTGAGCGATTACTTGCTGGAGCTCAACAAACCCTTGTGATAATCTGCAGTGATTGTCACACTCCTGCAGTCAGCAGTGTGTTCTGTCCCTCCAGAGAGCTGGACCACGGGCTCTCTCTGTCCGCCTCCTCCTCCCTCTTCTCTAAACTCGACTTGTACGCAGCAGCTTTCCTTTGGCATCAAACTCTGCAAGATTAGAATTAATTAGTGGTTGTAAAAAATAGGGACTCTGGCTTAGAGATAATTATATAGTGTGCTTTCAGAGAGCAAAACTTAGAAAGAGGTAAGGACATCTGCTTCAGAGGAAGAGAAAAATAGCAAAAACGTTTCAGGCTACAGTGACGGCATTCCTACGAGACTCATGGCGGCGTGGCGTGGAGGACAGAACCCATGAAAGAACCGTTTCAAAACATCTGTGGTGTCCAAAATAATTGGCGACCTGAATTATGTTAATGGCGTTGAAAACATCATGTGGCGTCTGAACAACGTGTGAATCTGCTTTAAAACACATGCTGACGAAAAAACGGAGTGATTTTATGTGCATGTTGTGTCCAGAGGTTTGAATAGAATGAAACAATGTCAACCTTCGGACAACAATCGGACACCTTGTGATGACCCATTGATCCAGTCGTGCCTTCATCACTAACAGCAGCACCTCATTTCCTCCTTTCCTCCTTCTGGTGGATGTTCCTGGTTTGAGATCAGTAAATAATCTATTGTGTCTAGACTCATATAGTACTTTAAGTCAGAACTAATAGTAGTATACATGCATATACATTCAGGAAGGATGTCATTTAATATTAGTTTAGAACCACTGAAGTGCCCAAACTAAATGGATTCGTCAAAGTCACTGAAGTAGTTACGTAGTACAGATAGAATAGAATTAAAACACCGATCACCACTGGTCCTTGTCTCATCCATTTATAATCTAACAGAGAATAACAGGCTCTTTGCTCCCTCTTGATACAGAACGTGCTCAGAGAACATATTCCAATTTCATAATAATGGCGAGAAGAACTAATTATATCGACATTTTAATATAATTCTCTAAGCTCTCTCAGCTCTCCAAACTCCTCTACACTTTGAGAATCCTTCAACTCGATCAGCCCATTTGAGCAGTCCGGTGTCTCCGCAGTCGGGAGAAAGCGTCTGACAAAAGCTGATTGGAGTTTCTTCTCCCATCAGATAAAATGTTGGAGGATTCAGCTGCAAGCCTGGACAAAGACCACCCCCCCCATCCCTCCCCTGTTGATTGGCAAAATGTTTCCCATCAGATTTGTTTGAGTCTCCTCAGAGAGCGACTGTCCATTAACTCCATGAAATGATATCCTTTTTGGTTGTTGTGCCTTAACCTTACCAGACCTCAGCCATAGCTTTGGAAAGTACAAATCATATTACATATACATATTATTATAAATGAACCTTATTCAATCCTCTTTCCACTATCTTCTTGATTACTTTTTCAGTTTATGAAATGTTTCCTTAATGATGTCTAGTTTTGTCAGCAAACCAAATGTTTACTTTATCATCATTAGAGCAGCAAAGAAATCAGAGATTTTTGACCCTTTTTGATTAGAATTGTTGGTGATTAATTTTGCAGTTGATTATTATCTTGAGGAAAGCAAAAATAGAATGATTACCAGAGGATAAATCTCAATGTGGCGTGGTTGTAACCACCGGCGTTTACGGCCAATGAGGGCCACAACAGGGGGAGTGTGTCCGCGGGTGTCGAGGGAACGGAGAGCACAGTGGAGCCCTGTGAGAGTGCGCTGTCAATACACACTATTGAGGAGTCACACAGGCGACAAACCCCTATTTATCCAGTAGTTTATTTATCCGCTTTAATTTGTTTCACATGTGGGGCTGAAACTTCATCCCACCTCCCATAGACCTGCAGAGTGCTGATAACGCTGTGAGTTGTTGGAGTCAGCGCTGCTCAGACTCCCTGTGAGGTCAAAGCTCCATTCTCAGTGAGTGAATGGGCACTATATGTTCAGCAGCTGAGTATCCGCCACACAGGCCACACACACAAACTTATATTTATCCCCCAGGTCTCCTGCTAGTTTTCCTTTCGTCGCAAGCTCTCTGAGGCTCTTTTCAAAGTAAATGCTCTGCCTGTAAATGCCCCTAGTGTAGCTCCATTTCCTCATAGCGCTTTCTTTCTCCTCTCAGAGCAGCTCCCATCCTCTTGACTCCAGACGTCTGACTCCAAAACCTTAGGCTTATTCATTAATGAAGGGGACATAAGATAACATACATCTTCACAGCCCTCAAACATTTACTAGTGACAGTGTGACTGGATGGTGGATCAATGGCTGTCTATAGTCCCGGCCGTGGGGCTATAGCTCCGTGGTAGAGCATTTGACTGTAGATCGAGAGGTCTCTGGTCCAACCCCACGTGCCCCCTAAGCTCTGTTTGGTTTTAGAAGGCTCCTGACCAGAAGGCTTCCAGGTCAGGGTGCAGGAACATTTGGTTGGGATGCAAGATGAGCAGATGGTAAACAACAACAAAAAACCCCATCCATTTTCATAAGCTTGATGATTTCTCAGATGATTTCCAATAAAAAATGATTCATGGCAGATGAACATCATCGACCACTTGTTGTAGAATGTTTTACACTCTTTTTTTTTTACATCGAAGGAAGGAAGTCTTCCAATCTAGATATACAATAGTTGTAGCTAGGCAGGCAGACGTGTGCAGAGTTGATTTCTAGTTCGGAAAGGCGGGTCACAATACACTCCTTCAAGCTGAGCATCATCTAATATTAATATTTTACTTCTTACGTCTTCCCTTTACACTACACATTCTTGTGAAAATGAAAGATAAGTGTTTCTTCAGTGGGAACTGTGTTTTTGGAGGATGGTGTTAATGTTAAACAGAGTTGTTTCTCCAGCAGTGATTGATGTGGTGCCCTGAACGCTTCCACGTCACACAGATAAGACCTGTCTGCCTCATGTCAAAGTCCCGGCCTGGTGGAGAACAGAAAGGTTGAGAAAGGATTCCCGGGTTTTTCATGCAAACACTTGCAGGCATGTGCTGCTGGCTTGTGTCCACAGAGACCTAAATGCATTAGTTAAACCCTCTCAAAGATGGATAAGCTGGTGCTAACGAACAGGCTGGTGCGCGCTTGCACACACACTAATGCCCTGCTCAGACTCACACACAGAGTGAAAGTCTTGGCTTTCTTTTTCCATTGTGCGACAGGTGACCCTAAATATTTACACTGCTTGGCAGAGGCAGCACCCTGGGACTGTGTCGCGGTGTCAGTCGGCTATAGTTGTGCTGTATCATATCTTTACATCTCAGAGGTACTGGCAGTCCAGTGCAAAGGCACCGTGGTATGTTTCAGAAGCTTCCCAGATGTGTCGGCATTTTGGCGCTTGAGCTGCAGCTGAGCCACGCCATTGTGGTCGGCTATGCATGCTGAAAGTTAGACACAAATATGGCACAGAGACTCTGGTGAGTTTTCAGATAACGCACACTAAGTTGATTTGAAAAATAAAACACCACAAGCAGACTCCCGACTCATGCCACCCATCCTTACACTGATATATACATGATGATCACCAAAGAACAGATGTCTTCTTTACTTTATACACACAAATTAACGTGATTGTTGCACAACCTCCTAGTCCCGCAGTAATCGTCGAACATGCACGCTCCACTTCCAAAATGCCTCCGGTGGGACTTGAGCTCACGCTCTGCACACAGCAGAGCCAAGGTGCAGCCGAGCAGTTGCCTCCAGTGTGACCACTAGCGTGGATCTGGTTCCCCAGTAGAAATCTTCTGCTCAGACGAGGTCTATCTGTCATTCAATTGTTCACTTTTTTTACGGAATGTGGTCATGAAAATTTGACTGGAAAAGTCCTTGAAATTCATTGGCATACACGGTGCTCTTGGAGTTTGGAATTTGACACAATGTAAGAAATAATCCCCAAGGGTCCGTTGACTGAAGTACTTTCGAAAACAAACTGTCCAGTTTTGGACACTGGATGTCATTGGGACTTTTTGAGCTGTATTTCTGTGGAAAGTAACGCGCCAGATGTCTGGAAATGGCAGCCTGCCACGGGACACAGTGTACGACAGAGGCTAAAGAGGACAGGGGCTTTGCCAGGACACTTTTCACCTTCTCGGTGTGTTTAAGCCAGGCCACAACAATATCTCACTCATGCAAAGACCGATGTGCATTTTCAAGCCGGCAGTCAGCGTCATTTTTACAATGTTCCAAAGTTATTCCTGCGTAACACAAGAGTCCTCCACCTAAGCTGAGGAATGCTGAACCCAATAACAAAATAACTCCTCTGTGCCTCTTTTTCTCTGATATAATTTGCCTGAGTTTTATTAGCCTTGGCCTGTCTGGGCTTCTGTGCTTGTGGAGAGCTATTAACTTTAACGGGGCTCCGTCAGCTACTTCGTCTAGCAGTGAGCGACACACACAGCCTGGCGGGCTGATAAGCAGCAGTGAAAACACATCTTACTGTACGATATAAATCACGACACAGTCCCTCTAAGGTTTACAAGGCAGCTCTTTCCATTGGTATCTAAGACCTGTAAATTTCACAGTTGTGGTGGAGGGTTACAAACAGACGAAATGTCACAGCCACAACCTTTTCTTTGCCGGGAGAAATAATCATATTTAAATGATTTACAGCAGAAATGAATGTCCTTACATACTTGTGAGGTTAAAAAACGGTGTGATTGTGAGTTATTTTCAACTACCAGAAGAGGAATTAAAAAAAAAAAGAAAGCTATCATTGTTGTGGAGGTGCCTGCTCGGACCAACAGGCCAAACAAATCCCTCACACAATGCAAGAACTAGGCAATGAACGTCCTCAGGTGTCAAACAGGTGCTACAACAAAAATGTGACCCAACAAAGAGGTTTGGGATTACACCATCATTTTCTGCTTCGCTAATGATTTTGATCATTTGCCGACCAGTTCTCGCGCTCAGACTCAAGTTGTCTCTCTTGTTGTGTATGTGGAGTGTGTATTTGGACTTGTTGGTTCACTGCCAGCTGCTGAATGAATGAGGCCTGACTCACCCAGCATTTGGCCCATTGTTCCCTCCCTGGACCTTGAATTGGAGAGCTTTTTTTTTTTTTTGGCAACGTCTGCCTTTGCCGCCTGGTCAAAGACATCTCTCCTGGGCTGCTGTCGACAACTGTTTGCTCCACCGTACACACAGGCCATCATCATCATGGCGGCGACGTGGCATGATAGGTGTCTGCGAAGTGTTGTTTGTGATCCGAATGTCCTCAGATAGGGCTCATCACTGCTTACCATCACTGCTCATCACAGCTGGATGAATTCGGTGCTTCACCTCATTGATTCAGAATTCTTTCTTATTGCCTTTATGGCTAACGTACCTTCTTAATTTGAAAAAATGTACTCATTATCACTGTAAGAGATAAGGAAGTAGATATCAGATTTGCGCCATATATAGATAGTCTAACTATTTTTGTTTCTTTGAGCTGGATCAGGAGGTGGTTAGCATATCTTAGCATACAGCAGCTTGGTTCCTGATGAACAGCTTCATTTCCAGTGAATAGTTACAGAATGTAGCTTCAACTAAATGACTAACATGACTCCATATGACAAAGAATCAATGGATGTCTGAACTCAAGACAACTCATTTCATCCACATTAAAAAAGGCATCATAGAGCTAAGAAATCAGTAAATCAACTGGAATGTCCATTTGTCCGATTGCGGTCCTCAACGGGACACAACCTCAAAAATGCAGCAGGTGTCTGGAAAGGCCAGATACAAACTTCAGTTGATTAACAAGACTGTTTGGTCAATTCACTCTTTCTATTTTGAGATGCTTAGTGAGATGTTGCCAGGCTTAGACCCCCCTGGGTGCTGAGCGACCACCAAAGAGTTGGTGTGTTATTTTGGGGGGGGGGGGGGGGG
>CAAKHB010003054.1:7804-40425 GCA_901007665.1 Aeoliscus strigatus | reverse complement strand
CCCCCCCCCAGGTTTTCTGGAATGTCATGTTATCAGTTGTAGCCGCACAGAGATGTGGACAATAAATCCCTTCACCCCTTAAGAGCTGAAGTTTTTTTTAAAAACACATTTTTGCAGAATTTGCAATGATGCTATTGTGCTGCTGTTTCTCAAAATGTTAAACGTGCAACAGGGACTTTGAACTTGGTCATATTATCTTACCCCCAAACCCCTAATCTGACATTCATCCATCATCATTACAAAACAGCTTGGAACTACCAAACCTGTTTAAATTGCTTTGTTTACGTTTCCTGTGTAGTTTCTTTCATTTTGGTTGGAGCACCTGGTCAGCAGAGGGCGCTGTGGGTGTAAGGTGTCAATGGCTGACGCTGCTCGGTGGGCGCCATTAGTATCAGAGTAGGAGTCGAGCAGACGAGCACATGCGCTGAGGACAAACTTTCTGGTTTATGTGTGTTCCCACAGGTAAGCGCTCAGAATTTTGAACGTAATGTTAAAAAGCCCCAGACTGTAACTGATCGATAATGATTGTGAACGTGACTGCACGAGTGACGACGCTGGGATGAGAGAGGAAACTGTTGTAAAATGTGAGCTGTGCAGCAGCAAGCAAAGCTATTAATACTGTTACTTGAAGAGGAGGACTTGCTACTGTATGTTTAGAAATGTTTTAAAAACCTCCATTTGCCGGCAGTCGGTTATTCCTGTTACATTTCAAAATGTGTTTACATGAAGGACATTGTTTCCGGAGTGGAGTGTATCATTGTGTTTTAGGATGAACAGGGAGTGAGACAGACAATGAATACTCGTGGCTTGAAGTTCAAAATGAGTTAACTATAGATACTTTTGGTTAAAACGTTGTCGAATACTTGATTGCATCGCTCTAATTTGAATGCTTTTGAGTTATAAGTTATGTCACTTGTAGTATAAAACATCAGAGTAATAACGAGCATTCACCCAGACCGTGGTATAACATTTTTAAAAATATATCACTTTCCTGTATGTCATGCTTCTCTCACGACAAAGTTATTATCTAACCATTCTGGTTAGTTTTATCCACTTCTGTTTAAAAAAAAAAAGCTGTTGTAGCATGGAGAAGGTAAACCTTCCATTATTTCCCGATCCTCATTTCCAGTAGTGACATGAAGTTGCTCAATGAAGAATCATGTTATTCGATGAACAGGCTATCGCTGCCTCTCTCAATTTGCTGCACAATCACTGACAATAACACAATATCCAATTATGTTTCGAACAACACCGCTGCAGCGCCAGCTGTACATTGGGTTTCAGTTTCTGGGAATGAGTCCTAATATCTCGCTGGCACTGAAGGACGTCCTCCACAGCTGCTCAGCTTTCCCTGGAGGAACACAGGAAAAATGTGAGAGATATCCTCTCTCTTCATCCGTTTCTAAATTCATATTGAGTTTCTAACTTCTGTCCATTTAAAGTAAAACAGCAAAGTTGTGAGGGGGGAACATTTTTCGTGTTCAAGTGGAAAGATGAGGTGAAATATCTCTTAAAAAGCCTTTAATTTCCAAATCCATCTGCACAGCTGATCAGGTTGGAGCTACTTGTTATTAGTCGTTTATGGGGGTGGGTGTGTCCCTGTGGGTCACACGATGCAAGTGATGAGTTTGCAGACATTCTGAACAAATGATCCACAATCCAAAGGAATATGTAAACAATAGCTTACATTTGGAAGCTGTAAAACAGAGACTCATTTTAATTAATGGCATTGTATGGCTTTTTTGTTTCCTGCAGCAAATAACTGGAGCACATTGCGCACTGCACAAATACTTTGTTCAGCCTCCCTCCTTCCCTCCACCACAAGAACATTACAAATTATAACCACTTTTAACCGATTTTGCTATTAACTGCAACAGCAAATTAAACAACAATAATCAGTGTTTGAAGAACACAGTTTGCAAACTTTATAAGACAAAGGATGCGGCCACATAAAGTCAAGTTTGGATTACATGTGGAATTAAAGTGCAACTATTTTTCATAGATTCATGTACAGACATCAGGAATAGTCTGACTGAAAAGAAGATAATCAAATCAGTGTTGTATCAAACTGAGCATTGAGTATCCTACTCCAGTTTATTGGTGCTGGTGTAATTCACTCGACAAGTGGTGCGATCTGTGAGCAGCAGCGCCAGAGGTGTCTGAGTGAAACGTCTCACTGCTGCAGATCCTGAGCTGGAGGGAAGAGGAAGATGAGATTTGGGGGGGTTGTAAGAGATGAGAGGCAAGATTGGAGTTTGGGGTTTCCTACTGTAGATCACAGGGTCAGTTGGGGGAGGTACGCCTGATAGGATGTTTCATCTCAGTCATACATAATGTAACAACCATTTTTCTGGAGAATCCCAAAAATTCTGCTGCTGCTGCTGCAGCATTGGTGAAACGTGTTCTCAGTTGGCTTGTAAAGCTCATTCAAAGTAGATTCAATATCAGACATGCATTTTTAATGGCAGAACAATATGTATACCACGTTTAATCAGTCATGAGTTTATTTAAGATAAAATACTGCTGCATGGTGGGTAATATTTTTTTGTCCACTGATGTTTCATCAAACAAGCGCAGCTATTTTGTTTCCTTCCTGGTATCTCGATATGAAACCAATTCCAAGAAGGATTGTCTCTGTGCTTCTGCTCGCCTCTCTGTCCGCCTCTCATCCTTTCCTTTTTCGATCAACAGTCTCTCTCCTGAAGTGGAAAATCTGAAGTAATTGGTTTCTGAATTAAAGAAAGCAAGAAGGGATGAAAAAAAGGTTCTAATTCATTTCACTGAGCGAGTGGTGTGGCAGGAAGACTGTGGGGAATTCTGGCAAACGAGCATTCACCCTCAATTTCCCTGTCAGATATCAGTAGCATCATTTAAGATCTGCGAGTTTTCTGCTTTGGCACGCAGAGGCTTATTTTGATTAACCTCCCTGCACTGCTAACGCCTCCTGCACTCCAGAGGGGGACAAGCTGGCTAGAGATGGCTATACTGAAAAGACTTTAGAAATATAATTGGTCCGTTGTCAGGGGAAAGACTCAAACTACAGGTTTCTAATTTGTTTTAACAGTCTGGCACACAGGCAAGGATGGGGTGTATCACCTGAAAACGAGGCATTACATTATTCCTGGGGGGTTCAGGTAGCTGCTACCTACATCCTTCTTAAGAGTTAATTGACAGCAGTAAATTATGGTGTTCTATTGGGATTATGTCTCTCTGGGATTACAGACTTTGAAAGTGATCTGCCTCCATGGCAACAGATGTTCCTTTAAGGTGAGGAAAGTGTCGCTGTCATGGTCCAATGCAACCAGGAATTATTCAGCGAGTCTTCAAGCTGAGCACTCTGTATTCACTTTATCATCATGGAGAGCTGCAATTAGTGATCAACTGATAATCTATGAAGCGTTTGCGTTTAAGTGACAGATGAAGATATTTTCTCGATGCTTTACTCCTCTAACTTTCAAAACAGGACTTTGACCTCTGACTAGGGGGGGTTACAATATTTGCAGCCATGTTATAGACCAAACAATGAATCCGTTTCTGGAGAAATTATTGTAGGTTATATTGTCTGATTTGCTTATCATTGGATTTATTTCTCTATGTTGCTGTCATACATTCTTCTCCTTCACACAAATGTGTTTACAACGTTTCCTCATGATAATCCATCTGTTGTACAGGAACGATATGAAGAGGTCTCTCTACAGGAGTTCCTGACTGCAGACCAGTCACTCAGTCATTTTAAACATTTTAACAAAATGATTTATGGATATTTTCAGCTGCCTGTCAGATAAGACACCAAACTAACTAAAACCAAATATGGTGATGCTGGTTTTGATCTGACATGTGTCAGATATGTCAAACATGTGCTCCTGTGCAGACCTGTAGCTGCTTCTTTTTCCGTGGTTCAGACCAACTGGAAACTTTCTGGGAACTTGTTTTCTTTGTCTGGATTTAACGTCCAATAATTTAGAAAGATAATGGAGCTCTTCTGCTCCAGTGCCCCTCGGTAATATTGGTTAATATTAGTTCTTTGGGGTTTTTTTTTAACTACTGTGCGACATGGCAGAATGTTTATTTCCTATTTGTAGGACTGTCTGTGGGCTGAGTATTCTCTTGGTTGGTTTATTTATGGTGGCGGCTTTGTGAGTCACAGGGCATCAAAGGTTTCAGCAACTTAATGTAAACAGATGTTGATATACATCAGCCTGCAGCAATGCTGCATATATATATATATACAGAAGGAACTCTGAAGTGAAACCCATCTCACCCTGAAGCTGCCACCTGCACTTTTCTCTGAAGAAGGGTTAAAATAGATTCTGGGCAACAAAAAAGTTAGTTATAGCCAAGCTAGACTGGCTCTTTGTTAGAAGGGCTGTGTTTATTGGAGGGAAGTAGCATAGTCAGAGAAGATGTCAAATGATTTTAGGGCCACGTCTCTAACAAATTCTTGCATTGTCTTTTTCTGCATTTTCAGGCTCTCAACAAGATGACAGTGTAACTCCAGAGCAGCAGGTTGATGGCGACCAAAATAGAACAGGCATCATCAATTAGCACCACTACATTAAAGGTACAACATGTAACAATCTGTGAATTGAATTTGCCTCACAATAAGATGAGGATGCAGAGCCCATCGACTGGTGAATGCGATGTGAACATAGTTCCTTATCCCTAAACCTTTTCGTTACGTAGAAAAACATTGCCAGCCTTCCAGTATCAATGGCAAACCTGTTTGTGTTTCTTTGCTCCACTTTAATGGCGTGTTGGGTGGAAACGTCAAGGCCAAACGATTGGAAATCTTTGGCTATGTTCCCAATTTAAGTGTAAATTTAAAGCAGACGGAGGTTTTTCTGACCTTGCCTATGGTTCAGCATTTGATCCTCTGCAGGGTGTCAATCAATCAGGAACCTATCAGTGACGTTACACACTGTCACGGACTGTGACTGATGTGGTGTGGGGAGGTGGAGTGTGTGTGTGTGTTTGTGTGTGTGTGTGGTATCATGGTCTCTAGTCTTTACTCTCAGCAGATAACCTCTGATGTGTATGTGGAGGTTAATCCAGGGATCAAGAGGGGACGTTCTTCAGCGTGCTGCCTCTGCAAACTTTCAGTCTTTGGGGATTTTGGCTGTCCAACAGTTCCAAACACAATGAAACAACTGTCTCTGTCAGTTTCAAGCCACAAAGCCTCTGCCCGCCGCCCCCACCAGGTTCAGAGCCCACTGATCAGCAAACCCATTCCCTCAACTGCTGGATCACAGCATAAAGGGGCTCACTTCTTTCATGGGATTTGACAGATTCCCAGTGAAGGCCAACATGAAGCCGCCGTAGACGCTGCTCTATCTTTTGTAAATGTTCAGTTAGTCAGCTGTATTAATGTCATCACAATCGTCTCCACAAAAAAAAGTTCTGTTTTTGTCTGACAGCAGGTTTACACAAAAACTATCCGACTGGTTTCACTGAAGCAGGAATGTTGAATTTGGGGGCGTATTGCCAAACATGATTGTAAAAAAACAGGGAGCCCAATACTCCAGCGCTCGTATAACATGAATAAAATGAAAGCGGACACATTAAATCCTTCTAAAAATGTCTCCCATCATATGTATCATTTATCTATTCATGTGGGCAAATTATAAAATAACTCAGGACGTGCCTCTTATGACCTTGATGGACTGCATACACACAGTTCACCCTCTTCAGCTTTACAATGTGTTTGAATCTCCATTCGTGTCTCGAGTCACCTCGTATGAGTGTCATGTTCAGCTAAAAGCCCTTTCCGAATAAATGGAAAAAGGTCAGAAGCACTTTGTACATCTTCAGCCTCTTGTCTCGCGCTCACTATCACCTCGACAGCCAGATTGATGGAACACGCTGGCGAGATTACAGCGGAATTGTGCGGATGCTGTTTCACTGACAGAACACTCACACAAGGCCCCACTTGTGTTTTTCCTACTAGTCTGCTGACAAGTCAGTGATCGTAGTGGAGGGGTGAGGGACGGTGGGTTGCTCAAGGCCAACTGGTACAACAACATGGGTTTGTTATCAAAGACAACATCAGCTTGAAAAGTCTTTTCTTAGTTGACATGTTTCTTTACCTTAAAAAAAGGAACAAGATAGGCTAATCTAACCCTCATGTACGTGTATATAGTTCTGATGATGCCATTGTTGATACATGAAGGCGTGATTGTACTTTGCTGTAATTTATCATCACTTGCCTCAAATGTGGTTTTACTTTTCGGTTTTATGCTCCGACTCTGGCATCCCAGACTTTTATAGCCCAGCTGATTTGTTTTTCTTCTGCCATTACTTTTGTAAGTATCAACGGACTGATGTTTTAAAGCCCTTTAGTCTTTGATTTAAAAATAGGTAATGAATTTGTTT
The DNA here is from genome assembly GCA_901007665.1 of Aeoliscus strigatus. Lineage (NCBI taxonomy): Eukaryota > Metazoa > Chordata > Actinopteri > Syngnathiformes > Centriscidae > Aeoliscus > Aeoliscus strigatus. Next base: position 34,056 of record CAAKHB010003054.1, on the reverse strand, counting down.
GTTTCTATAATGGAGAGAAGATGGAACAACAGATTACATCACTGCGTTATCACAGTACCGTGGGCGCTGCCCGGGTGTGACTCTGAAAGGAGGAGCTGAGTCAGAGGTGGAAAATCTCACTGATGGTCTCGAGTTTTGGTGACTGAGAGAATGAGATAGCAGGTACAAGGAGCCCGAAACAGTCTCCTCTGCTCTGAGAAGGTGAGGAGCTTAGAGGGGAATCCGCTGAGGCTCCAGTTTCTAGCTGCTGCTCTGTTCAGCCCAATGTTCGCTGAGGCTGTTCTGGTCTAGAAATGTCTTTTCTGAAGGGTCTGCGGTGTGTTGGTCATCTCAGTTTTTCTTTCTCAATCTGCTTTCTGCAAACACCTTTTGTAACAAATGTGAGCACAAGTAAAACACATGGTGACTGGTTGAGGCCCCTCACAGCAAGGGAGCAGAGTGTTACCGTCGAGGCCCCTCGCAGTCAGAGATGAACCTCTGAATAAGACATCAGTGCAGATCTCCAGATCCTCTGCAGCTTCATTTGTCGCCTCAGGCGTCCGACTCTGACTCCTAGAGAGAGATACTTAAAGCTGGAGAACGCTGGAGGTCTGCTGGCTGTCCCTGAAGATATTCCCTTTACCCCTGAAATCGATAGTCAAGAAGGTAAAATCTGAGGCAACTGGAACAGAAAAATTTATGAACATTTTCATTGTGTTACAGTGTCAGCATGACAAAGTCTCAAGGCAGCTCGAGTCCTAATATTCTTTACCTGTGATTACATTGAATTGGATTGATAGTTGTATTGTAAATATATGAATGTTTCAGAAAATGTGTAGAATAAAATATTCATATATGTGTGTGTGTATATATATATGTATATATTTTTTTTCTTATAAATTCACCACAGTCGAGACTTTCATGATTTCGTTTTGTCTGAAATGAAGTTAAATTTGCGACCCAAGCCCTGCCACTGGGTAATTGGGTCATAAATTAAAGAAACTCTTCTTTAAATTTGTCTGATGAGTCAGTATGTAAATGATCCCACTCCCTCAGTTGGATGTTTGTAATCTGCAGCTTCTGCACCATGAAACATCAGCATACACCAGCGGTCTATCACCTGAGTCAAACATTTGTGTCCCTTCGTTCTGTGGTGGTCTGGATGTAAAGAAAGTCATCAATGGGTTGCCATGGTTGTCAGAGTGTGAATTGTGTTGGCCAAAAGTTTGTCTACAACATGGAACTTTTGGAACAGCGGCTCATTCCTGATTATTAGTGTCACACACAAGCTCAGAGCCTCTATCATACTGCTACATTTCCCCCGAGTTTTCTGTTTCATTCTCTAAATCTGTCATTTATGGACTGTTAAACAATTACAGTTGTGACAAAATGTCACATCCATTCTTTCCTGCGTTCTGATTAAGATCTGAAACTTAATTGAGGCATCTCAAACAACAGCCACCTACTTGGCTCAGTCACGTTCCTGAATGCACAAGCTCCGATCTGATGCCAGAATATTTGACTTATTGGCATGACAGTGATTACATTTGAATACAAAATTAATGTCAACCCCTGATATTAGCATGTGTCTGCTGCAGTCATGATTGAAATGAAAAAAATGTTGAGTTTTATTTCCATTTTCTTTTCAGATTCACTGTGGCTTTTCTGCTTCTCATGAAAGTAACTTGAAGAGCCACAATCTGATGACTGGAAAGTGAATACTGAGAGGGAACGGGTTCGGTGAATGCTGATCTGATCTTGAGATCAATCAGATTATTGGGGCTATGTTTCCACAGGGGATTCTCATGGCGGTATCGATGATTGAGCAGGCTTGTTGATCCTTGAGAAAGCCATTATCGGGTTCTTTGTTGGCTCTGCGTGCATTGATCACTCCCATTGTTGTGCTTGTCCCATTGAGGCCGCAGTGAATGAGCCTGCTGTGTAACAGCTTTCTCCTCCCTCCAAATGAAGACGTTCCCATCAAAAGAGACCCAACAAACGTCTGCAGCCGTCACACAAGTAAGATGTAAGGTATTACATCTTAGTTACGTGTGAAGGGTTGGGGCTAATTAATTATGGACACATATTATTTCCATACATTTAACTAATTGAATGTGCTGAAATCATCTTATTTTTTTCCCCTCAATTTCATGGAGACTTTAATATTTTCTGATTTCTCATAATGAGCATTTTTCCATGGCTCCATTTTTGTTCTGGTGCATGAATATCCTCTCAAATATTTTTATGAACTTCCTGTGGTGTGTGTGTGTGGATTATTAATGGACCACAGAAAATACCTTTGGTTAAAGGATGATTTCATTATTTCAATTACATCAGCTGTTATTCATGGGATTTGTAGGACTGGTCATTGCAAGTGGAACCAAACTCGCCATTGAAATGTTGTTTATGTGTTTGAAAGCAGAAACTATAAGTTGTCCATGCAAGGGGTTTGGGTGTGGCGACTGTTTGTGGCTTGATATACTGGATGTTGGCATGTGATCACCAGAGGAGGTATGTCTCCAGTGCCCTCTTCTGGTGGAGGCAGATATCATGTTACAGCCTAAGATGTATGCGACTCTGTGAGATGGTGGGCAATCATGCAGAGGAAGTAAACATTCTTCTTTTAGTGTTTCTCATCCTTAGTGTTCGCCCTGCCTTCTCACTCGCAGTGCCGCTGTGCAGTTTCCTTGATGTGAACCCACCACGCTTGAAACGTTTAAATCACGTCATACAACCCATTTTTACTCTTGGCTTTTCATTGTCTTTGAGAACTGTGTGGTCTTGATTTGTCTTTCAATGTTCTTTTTGTCTGTTAGTGTCTAAGTGTTTTCCCTGTGGTTGGATGCTTTGTGTTCTATTGTTTTATCCTGCTGTACAGCGCTTTGGAAAACTTTGTGTTTTTCCAATGTGCTGTGTATATAAAGTGGGTTGGATTGGATGAACATCGAGTTTAGGTTTTGACCTCATTCCCCCACCCTGCTCCATCCACTTTATTTACTCATACTAGCAAACATCTCCTCCATGATTCAGTATCTCAAGCTGGAGACATAAACAATCTTTCCAAGTTGTTTTTCAGTTACCTTCACTGATGATGTTGTGTTTGTTCTGATGCTGGTAGTTGATTTTAACTGTTGTTTTTTAGTTACCTTCACTGATGCGGTTGTGTTTGTTCTGGTACTGGTAGTTTGTCTTAAAGCAAGGACGTTCAGTACAGGGTTGGAGCACAGGCCAAGGAAGAACCCTTTTAACTTTGGGCCTCACTATTTATCATTAAATCCGCATTATCATTCATTCATCTTATACTGAGATTGTTTTATCTTTAGGAACAAAGTGTAGTCTGTTTCTGAAATATATTGGATATTTATATAACACACAAATAAGAAGCAGGTTTGCATGTAAAAGCCTTGGCAGCGTTCTGCACTCTCAGATGACTCATTTAAATATTAATGGAGGTTTCCATTGTTTGCACTGATGGGCTAAAATACAATAAATGGGACAAAAGAGGTTTAAATCAATTTAGTTCTCAATTTTTTTTTATCCTTATGTGTCATTACCTGTGTAAGTATGCTGGGTTGGCACACTGTGTGCCAGACTATATGATGTATAACTATTTCCAAAGTTTCCCTTTCTAATTCCATGAATGCTGTTTCATTAGATCTGTCTTCCTGCATGAGGAAGATTTGATGCACTTTTCTTTCACATACTACTCATCTAAAACCTTCTGATGCCTTGAAACAGATATGGATAACTTAAAATGCAAACTGCTGTTTCAGTTGCATCTTTGAGGGCTCCTCGCAGCAAGTTTGATGGAGGCGGCTCAGCTCATGGCTCCCCGTTGTTTATCTTTCCATGATACCGCGTCTCATGCTGCGGGGGCTGGACTCATTCCTCCCTCTGGCTCCGCCAGGCTATTGTCCCATCACAATAGCTCTGTTTGACTCCACGAGTGGTGTCCTGGGACGTCTGAGGGCCTGCAGCAGAGCCTGTCCTCTTTCTGGGCACCTCAAACGCTCCGCTAGTGAAAACTCTGAGTGGTGGAGAAGAGGGGTCAGTCCTCACCCCTTGCTAGACCAACAACACAAAAGCAAAACCGAAAAGAAAGATAAAAGGATGAAAAGGTAACTACTATTGACCCAACGCTAGAATGTTTCAGAGTGCAGACCCTGAAACTCTCAGAAGAGTTCCCAAGGGCCGGTCAGAAAGAATGGGTCCTTGTGGGAGGGAGGAGAGAAAAAAAGATGCAAAATTAATGAGACAGAAGACAAATAGAAGAAATAAATAAAAGGGAAAGCAGAAGGGGAAGGGTGGGGCCACATGCACAAGATAGAAAGTAAGAGAGTGCAATGGAGACAGACTGACAAATGAATACAAGGACAAGAAACGACGGATAAGAAAATAGTGAGCTACAGAAAACTCTTACCGGTAACTGTCTAAGGCCAGCATGTTGTCATGACAACCAGTTAAAAACTGCCTGTGCAGTTCATCCAGTGATTTTTCAAGGAAGCATAAAACAGCTGTTTACCAATTTATCTCTGTTTAAGAATATTCAGGTTTGAAAAATGTTACATATTTCGATGGCAGCACTAAACATTTTGTTTACAGCGTGGAAGAGACAAACAACAAAGTTAACAGCAGATTAAAGGCCTGAAGAGATGAGCGCTATTGGATGTGGAAGATACCTATTCAGTTACAGTATACTCTGCTGGTGGTCGCCATGGAAACCTCCCAGCAGAGAGACGGGCATCCCGACGAGCTTCTCTGTGTCCTCTGAGAGAATCGTCAAATGACGTTGTGACTGGCTGTAACCCTGGTGCCAGATCTGACACATCTCATAAGGGCTCTTGTTGTGTGCAGTTTAGACGGGCGACTCTGTGAGACGTTTGTCCTCGCCAGAAGGCCGCTCCACCATGGGAAATGCTTTTGGTAATTTCCAATTCCCTGAATGCATAGGCCTTCCCATGTAGGTACAATGCAAACAAGACTGCAGGGAAGGCGGAATGTATTAATTTTGGAGTTTCAAAGGGAACTAATGTGAAAAAAATCATGCAGGGATGGAAGGAGTGGGAAAACATCTCTCTCAGCATGGATAAATATTTGGATTAATCCGTTTTCTCATGCAAACCGGGGCCTTAGCGATACCTTCAGCAGAGCGTAGGCTCCTGGATGAGTTAAGTAAGACCCGCCAGCTTAAAGAGATCAATTGGACCCCCTCACCCCCCACCCTCCATTCAAAAAGTAGCCAACAGCATGAGATGGAGGCACACTCATGTGTGAAATAGACTCTTCATAAGGATGGTGGTCTTTGGCTGTCTCATTCTGGGGCCATCGTCTTTAATCCGCCTGTGGATTGGCAGGAAAGATGAGGACAAGGCCTTTTCTTTGGGAACAGAGGGTGGGAGGTGGGGCGGGTGGTGGTGGAGGGGGCATGAATCCATTGACGGCAGTCGTGTATCTGTGGAGATTTTGGTGATGATTTCATAAGCAATGGTTGACTGAGCAACAATGGCAGCTCTCAGAAAGAAAAATCTCTGACCAGGAGTTTTTACATTTCAAATAGTGTTCTGTCTTATAGTGTTTTTGCGCTCTGGTTCCTGTCGTAATATGTTTGATCTGTCGTGCTGCTGGAAATGTTTCTCATGTGAGAACAAATCTAGCTGTCTATTGTCCTCTGCTGATGTGTTTGGTACACTCACATTGACACCAGACACACGTGTTCACACAGGAACACAACACTGAAGTACACCGAGAATATATTTACACGTGTATTCAGTCACGCCGCACAGAAGCATCAGCAAATGAATTTTAAGAGTAGGGACATGCTTTGTTAATGCCTGTACCTAGAGCGGTGATAATTGAATTTTTATCTATTTTATACTTTAATGAATCCACAGACATTAGCATTGAATGACTTCTGAGGGTTTGCATAGCTAATTACTGAGTAGAAGTTGAATGTATGGGCCAGTCAGAGAGCGCTGGAGGCTGCAGATGTACAGTGGTGATGAGGAAGGCATACACTGGAATAGTTATCTGCTGCGTTGTCGCATTTCCTGAGCAGAGAACTCTCCAAACTGTTGATTATCAGGCCAAAAAAGTTATACACTTTGGGTTTCATTAGTTATAACACCGTTAAGCACTGCAGGGAGGATGCGGCTTATAGATGGTTGAGAAATGCCAGATCTGTCACCTCGTTGGAATGTCCACGTGGCAAGAAAACCAAACACAGATCGTACGACATGACTTCGTTCCAGATGTCCATTTGTGATCTTCAAATAAAATTATATTATATAAATTAAAATTTGATCGTGATCGTTCCTCTATTTTCTGGTGCTATGGTGGCCCATTATAATTGTTGTTATTATTATCATCCAACAGGTACTGAGTTGTTTACATAGATAATTCATGATCATGAACCCAATCTTAACACTGCTAATTGTAAACTAATTTAAGTAAAAGTTACATTTTCAATATTTTGTCATGTTTATATCGTGTTTCAAAGGCATCTGTGTATTGTGCACGTAAACAAGCACAATATGAATTCAAATTGTAATTTCCAATAGTGACAAGTATATATCTATGTGTGGTCGGCAGCAAGTGTAGATTTTGTTCGTACCTACGAAAAGATCAGATTTTTCTGCAGGATTCCGCAGAAGGTTTTTAAAGTAGTAGGCTTTCTACACACAAATCTACACACAGATTTAGAATTTTTCCATGAATGAGACCCTTTGTGTCTGATTCAAGCAGATCCGCTTCCAACCCCTTCTTCCGCCAGTTCAAAACAAATTAGTTCGTCCCACTCCATAATAATTCACAGAGGATGTGGGTCCGAATCAGGGGACGGGTGCCACAAGGTCAGTGTGATCCGAAGACATTCTTCACATCTGTAGTTTTGAAGTTTGGTCATTGTACTTTTCGTTTTGACATTGATCCCCCCCATGTGAAAAAGTTATTATAACTGTATTCTGTAGCAATAATTATTTAAAAAAAAAAAAAAAAAACAGCCATGACGGTTATGCCGATTTTCAGGAAACTCAAAAGCGGATTTAAAACACCAGTTTCTCTAACTGGCCAACTGAAAGACTGACCCGTCACTCAGCTATGAGTTTCTAAGTGACAGCGTGGGGTTGTGAACAGTTTGAGAAAAGCCACCACCCCAAGTTTACTGTGCAACAGCCCCAACATTTAGAGTCACTAATTTGTTTCCTGTTTTATCTCTTAATTAACTTCCAGCATTTGAGCAGTGAGTTTCAACAATCAATATGAATCACTGCTACAGACGGCGAGCCACTAATGAGATCAGATTAAGCAGCAGAATTACACCCTCTGCTGCCACGGATGATTAGAAATCACTAAGTACTTCTGTGTGCTATTAAAAGGACATTTAAACAGCATCCATATACTCTATTTCTGTCTGTGACAATGCAGTTTGTAATTACAGTCTGTCAGATAAATCACCCTCTCCTCTCGCTTTCTGCTCGTGTATGACTGTGGTCGACCTCATGAATGTAGCGATGAGCTGATTTGTTTTCATAGCAGGTAGTTAGAAGGCAGTAGTAGTAATTGTCAGAAATGGCTTAGTTATGAGCAACTTTTCCAACTTTTGCGCTGATCTAGCACAGGACCGCGTTTATCCCAGATGCTGGGTCGTAAATACTGAAATCAGCGCCGCTGAAATTAGTTTTTTGCCGAGAGCTGGAACATTGTGCCTGTGTGCTGTAAAATGTCCAGCCAAGAGGCCAGACTATTTTAAAAAGGATGTGCACAGGCGTGTGAACATATTTATACAGTGTATAACGGCTAAAGCGTCAGTAGATGAGACCTTCAGAGGTGATTTACAGTGAGTGGGAGTGGAGCAGACTCGGAAATCAAGAGGTCAGAAAAGCCCTGTGCTGGCCCAAGTCAGCTGACCTTGGGACTGAATGAGCCTCCTTTTCCGGCAGCAGGTAAGGAGTGCCGCTGTGGACTGCAGTCAGACAACGAGAGAAAATGTTCTCACAATGATAACAAAAGTTCACTCTTGTTGACTGCAACACCGGAAAGATGGAGCTGTCAGCAGAGATTAAAAAGCGTTAAATTTGTGGTGTGGGCAGACGTGTTGTAGTTGCAGGTCCTGAACCTAAAAAATCTTTTCTAGGATATAATAAATACTGTATATAAAACAAGATGTAATGTCCTCTGATATGTCAGGGCTGGATTGTTTTGGGGTGATGGATCGTCCTTTAAAATGTGAATCCGCACATTTTCCTGATGATCTAAACCCTCACTTTCATCATCATTATACCATTAATGGGATCTTTTGGAAGAACAATGTTCAGCCTGCAGTTTCAGAAACTTAAAGCAATTTATCAAGAAGCATGCAGTGGCATGTTTTTTCTTTCCATCAGTGAACCAGTTGTTTTTCTCTTAAAAACAATAGAACTTGATTATGTGATGTAAATTAGTTGAGTAATATGTGTAATATGGAAGAGTAAAAAGTAAAAAGCCAAACTAAAACGGTGAGTCTTAACACATTGTGTGTTTAAAATCTTGTAACCTCTTGCCTGCCGGACCAATAACAAAAATCTGTTTTGTCCAGGTTGAGCTGTAGGAAATTCCATGCCTCGATAGCTGAAATACAGTTAAGAAGTGTATTGATTGGCCCTTTGTCATCAGGAGACACAGCGATGTACAGCTGCATATGATGCCGTGCCTCCCGATGAAGCATATAACCCCTTGGGGACTCGTCAGGGAGTTGGTAACTGAGCTCCACATACATTTCAGTGTGTGTAAAGTGTCATGTTTGAGTCATGATCGATGACAGAACTTCCTGACTGTGTCCTGTGTCAGTGGCAAGCGGCACAGAAACATTGCTTGGCTATGAGGACTAAAGAAAGCCTGCAGTATCTCAGCTCCTCGCTGGCATCCAAAGCCAGTAACAGCTCTATCCCCTGGCATCCGAGCTTTGGTACCTGGCTTTATAAGGTCTTGAGCAATGCCAGAATTGGGTCTATTCCTGGAGTAGGTTTGTACCCAGAAGACTTTGTTTGGACTGAGGCAGAGACGTGTGGCTGCCGCTGCCACAGAGACACCCTCCTCCCTCACTTCACCTATTAAATCTTTATAGTCTACACAGTCTAGTTCTGGGAATACGCAGAGGACACACTCTTAATTTTTATCTCTTTTCCAGCGTTGGGACAAACAATACAATTCAGCTCAAGGTTGGGTAGCGGCTGTAAATAATTCTGACGGTTTATTTAAATCTGCCTGAAGTGCCACATTGGTACATTTCAATAAATCTAAATCACTCTACACAATCGCTCATTCACACAGGGGTTCAGTTTTCCTGAAAAGTACTTACACACTGAACCAGTATTCCCTGGCCAACACATGTCAACATATCTTTTCTATTTATGGTGTTTTTTATATCTCCTTTCATTGGGCAAAGATGCTTGTGCATCGTGCGTGTGAAACAAACTGAATTTGTGTGATCTTGCCAGCAAAGTGTGACCTTGTCCTGCCGAGGTCAAAAGACTCTCCTCTGGTTCTCTGTCTATATACTCCAATGTAAATACAGTTGCCTGTGTGACCCAAACTTCAACCATGATCGTAAAACTTAAAAGTTGATAGATATAAGTGAATTTTGTTGAAATCCGCCTTGGGATTTCGTTAGTTCTACTAAACTATGTGTTTTTGGTTCCAAGAAGTAATGTGACGGACACAGCCAGCGATCAATCAGAATAGAGTTTTTCTGACAGCCGTTTCCTTGGTCTTCTTGGTACATTTTGTCATGCCCGTTATAATAAGGTTATTTGAAAGCTTGTTGGGTCTCAGACAGATGCCAAAGTTCACTGCGTCAGTGAAGGTGCATTTTTTGTCATCTAGACTGGAGACTGGAGAAACACTTTGCAAATGTTTTTTGTTCAAAAACAAAAATGATGTTGTGATTTTTTTTTTTTTTTTCCCCACAACATGGGCCATCTTTTGATCCTCAGTGCCTGTCAGGCTTCAGCTGTTACATGACAGGAAGATGTGGCTGCCATCCAAACGTAGTGTTTACACTGACAGGCACCACTGTTCTGTACGTGGTCATGGTGGATTTATGACGCTTAAGTTGCTCAGTGGAGCAGCAAAAAGGGGGACCACGACTTAAATTGGCCTGAACGTTCCACAGTTCAATTGCACAGGCAGAAACATATTTGGATGTGTCTTTATCAAGCACAGTCCTGATTTGCTTCGGAACTCAAGCCCACGGCCACAGCTTGGGAAGCAACAGCTCACTGCACAACACCGTACCCACCGGCCACCACTGCATTTGGGCTCGAGCAAGCATATGTAAATAAAGCTTCGTTCTGGTGGAGCAGCTCTCTGTGACACGTGGCTGCCTTCTATCAAAGCCACCAAAACATTTATGGGAGCCGGGTCCTCAGGGAATCAAAGAAATGCAATTACTCTGGAGCAACTTACAAAGAATTCTACTATTTGAGCTATAAACACACAACAGAGCACTTTGACTTCTTTTCATCCTCATACTACTACAACTGGTCTCAACTGTGTAGAAACAATAAACCTGTGAGAAATGGGATTCAAACCCACACCTCCGGAGGAGACTGCGACCTGAACACGGCACCTTGGATCGCTCGGCCAAGCTGTGACTTGGTGCAGTGGAGGTAACTTTATTTGGGTCGTTAACAGTCCATCGGAGGCCAACGTGCTTGCTGCTTTGTGGAAGATTCGTTGAGTTGGAGTCCCTCTCTGTTTCCCTGCAGTCAGGCAGTTTCCGTCTGTTACTGTGAGACTGTTAAAGCAGCAGATGAAAAGAAGCTCCAAAGTCTCAATAAAAGATTTGATCGCAAGGACCGAGGATCAAGGGACTGACAGAGAGGGTGAATTCTCTGTTGACCCGTTTTCACAATAGCTTCAATGAATTTAAGATGGTCACTTGAACGATGAGACTATTTCCACTCTTTCTTTATGTAAGACACTTTAAATTCCTCATCATCAAATTCATACTTCTGGACCCAGTAACTAAGATATGAAGCAGCAGGAGCAGCAGCATTTGAACACCAGCTCCTGTCTCCATTAGCAGTGAGAGAAAGTGGTTAATGAACAGAAGGTCGTCAGTTCACATCTCCAGAGGGCCTCCGCTGCTGTAATACATTCGCCACTTAACCTGAATCGTAACCTGTGTCGCCTCATTAAACATGCAGCTGTGCAAATGGAGAAATGTGTTTGATGATTTTCTTTTTTTTCTCCCTGTTTGGCAAAGAGGCATTCAGAGGACTGAGATGCTGTGATGTGGAGAGTTCATGGGAGAGCAGCGCTGCAGGACCCATGCGGCTTCGGTCTCTTCCATCAGTGCTGGAAGAGATGCAGAGACGTTTGTTTAGCAGATGTTTTTTTTCTTTTTTTTCCCACAGTCTGCAGAGGTGTTGTTGCTGTTGACCCTCTCTATCTTTGATTTAAGAAAAACTCTCTACGACGCCTACCTTGTTTGGTCCAGACTTTCAGACTTTTCCATTTGATCTGAACCACATATACAGATGTGAAAGCTGCCCCGGACCGTGATCCAGACCAGAGAACCAAAATTTGATCCAAAAGAGGTAGTCTCGGTCTGGACCAAACTGAACCACGGATTTAGACTTTTGCAGTGTGACCGCTTTTTTTTTTTTTTTGGATAGTCCAGACTTTCTGTCCTTTAACAGGAAGTTAACAGCGTTGTTGTCACGATGTGTCTGTTCATTTGCTTTTTTTGTTGTGAAGTTGTGAACAGTGCTAACTAGTTAATTCGAGCACTTTGGTGACGCGACTTGAGTCTGTGCAGTCATGGTGTTTTTTGACACAACCAAGCGAGAGAACCTTGAGGTGGGAAACCCCCCTTAAACAAAAAAACATGAAAAGAGTCAATCTAATATTCATGGTCATAATATACGATAGATAAAATAGATCTGTGCTTTGTTCATGGAAACAAGGAGTTTCTGTAGTCTCTCCAGTACAAATAAAGATATACAAACTATGAGCGCTGATAGGGACCTGGTATCACAGACACTCCTTGTCGGCCCTGGCCTTTGTTTCTTCCTAGGAACGTTCTCAGAACAGCGTTTTATTGTGCACTTTTTAGAAATCTAGGCAATTAAAAGGTGCAGGGGCAGCTTCTTCTGTGTCTAAATATTTTTGGTTGAGTTTACTTTGTTCAGGAAATATTATGACTTAGATTAAGATAAAAACTGGGTAAACATGTGACACTTTGGTGAGAAGTTAGAAACTCTCACCTCAGACATCCGTGGAAATTCATATAGACAGACAGTGCTATACATGAAATCAGCAGCACATTATCATGAAGGGGCACTTCCCCCACTCCTCCAGGTCATCTGTAGTGGGAAGTGCAGCAGGCCAAGGGATTCTTAGAACATCCGATCCAGATAACAGCCTCCACTGCAGGTCAGTCAGGTCAGATTCTTACTGAACATGATGCCTGCACTTCCCCCCCCCATAATTCTGCACAACTATTTGTTTTTTTTATTATCCTCCTTTTGCACCTATTAAGGGTAGAGCTTTGTGCTGGAGCCGATCCCAGCTAACGATGGGTGAACAAGCGGAGTACACCCTAGACGAGTCACCACTTCATCGGGGGGCTGACATGTAAAGACAGACAATCATTCACACTCAAACCCATGGGCAATTGAGAATAACCAATATACCTGGCACACTTTTGGAGGTGGATGGAAACCAGAATACCCGGAGAGATTCCGCAGAGACTTGGGGAGAGCCAGCAAACTCCACAGTGCCACCCACAGAACTATTGATTGTGATGTATGTTCTATAAATGAAAATGACTCTAGTGTAATCATACAACCACCAATAAGACTATTGCTACAGCAACAGCAAAGACTACATGCATCCTAAACAGCTTTCCTAGGTTAAACAGCATTGTTCTGTACTGAAAATCTACAAACTCTACTGGTCCTCTGCTGCTTCTTTTACCACCATCCTTCCTGACCGCCTCCCTATAACTTACAGATATAAATGTAGCAGCTCCCACACTGGTACACATCGCCAGATCGAAATTACATGTTGCCTCAAAAACATAGTAAGCGAAACAAATTAGTAGTGTATAAACATGGTTGGTCTAAAATAGAGCAGAGTTCTGCAACCGCATGACCTCATTCTTGTCTCAGATTTATTCTCTGACCAGGACAAATGGGGCAAAGCGTATGTTCAGCCAGGCCGCAGTCAGACTTCGCTCACAACCCTCCTTACAGCAGCTGATCCACAGCCCACATCAGTTATTCCCCCCATGAACTCCAAGTCATCCAGAGCTCCTTATTTAAGCATCTTTAGATTGCTTGCTACCTCTGTATGCCGCTGTGCAGCCCGGCTCCTCCTGTACCTGCTGCTCTCTCCCTTCCCTGCACCCTAGGGGGGTGATTGCTGCGGCTTGCTCTGCCTACTGTACAGATGATTTAAAATAGACCGTCTGCAATAATCACATGAAGAGGATATTGTCCTTATGCTTGCCTCCATAGTGTGTACTTGTACACAGGAATACAGGATTGCAGAAGGAGATGCTACAATAAAATGTAATAAAGCGATACCCATCAGTAACATGAATACATCTGGTTGTTGGTGAGGATGAACACCCAGACTGACTCCCTTTAAGCCTTAATCTATTTTTCAGGCCTCTTAAATTCCCCCAATTTGGGGACCCTCGGGATTATCAGGTTAAAATATTCTGATTGTTTGAAATACCTTCAGCAGAATGTGACAGAAAGGTTTGTTTTGAGATGATATTTGAAAGAGTCCATGTTGCCGATATTGGGTGGGAAGGAGTTCCAATGGCGCTGTGATGTTCTTTGGGTGGGTGATACAGGGGAGATGGATGGCAGAAGAAGACCTCTGAGCTTGAGTGGATGTGTAAAGTGATGCCCTGCTCTGCTGCAGCACAACTTCAGATTGTGAGGGTGATGTTGCAGTAGACGATTTGAGTCATACAAATGGGGGTCAAAGTGGTTGAATGATGCCCCCTGCTCTCTGCAGCTGTCCAGAGCTGGCAAACCAGCCCTCGCTGCCCTGGCTGTCACCAACACTGTCAGATCAAGTCAGTAACGATCTCCTGGAAGCTTTTCAAAAGCTCAAAGCCAATCAGTCAGCGAAACAAAGGCCCGCCCACAGCACGCTCTGGCCCAGGATGCAGCCATTCAGACCTGCAAGGGAGAAAACAGAGCTGTGGCCAAATCTTTCATGGACAGAGAAAAGCATTCGTATCCAAACTGTGCTCAATTAAGTCTGTGATTTGCCAGGGGAGATAAGGGGTAATCAATCATCCATGGCTGGGCCTTGTGCAAATACCGTCAGGACGTGTCAGTGAGGCAGCCAGAGTCAGCTGACGCCTCTCAGACAAAGACGAGGTCTTGTCCTGTCAAACACTTCCACACAGAGCTGCTCTGTCAAGAAACTGACAATGGTGCTCTGTGTTGTCCCACTTAGCTTATCATCAATTGATTTGTCATGAATATACCGCAGATAAATGGTTATCTGCATAAATCTTTACATCACTATGACTTCATCCGTGTGTGGAACATGAACAGTGTTTGAATAGTGCAGAAGCAGCCGCTGACAGAATGACTCACTGGTTAAGATATATACTGTTGTTGCCTCATCTGTAGAGGTTACTGACCAAGATGTGATGCCATTGATCAAGTCATTTTAGTTCAGGTGCCACATTCAGCCAGACCAGTAAAATAATAGCATAACCAACAAATAACCAATCCCCATTGTTTTAGTCCAAATAAGTACAAGTACATTGTGAAAATGTTTACAATTAATGAGCTATCATTGTACACTTGACCTGTTATTATTTATTATATAATATTCTACCTCAGGTTATCAATTACAGCAGACATACAAATGTACAACACATTTAGTAACAGAGTATCTGGAACTGAAAAATATAGTTTTACTTTATGCTTACATAATGATGATGGTCTTAAAATTATTTAGAATTTACATAGTTCCACATCTGTGTAGTGATCCAGACCACCTGAACTGATCTCTTCTCAGTGCCACTAAAACTGTGGAATAGGAGCAGCAGTTACTTTTATTGAGTCATTGCAGTTGATGTTTTCTATAGAACTTACACTCCTTGCAAATTCATGCCAGGGACCAGATTGGACCCTCTGACTGGCCGTGTGTTTGACACCCCTGGTTTAAAACTTAATGCCCTTTGCAGTGACGTCTATTTGGTGGTTTGTCCCCGAGAGCAGCAAAGCAGCGACTCTTTTTGCATGTTTTTTCATCGTGAATATCATCGTGAATAATCTCCACGCTGTGAAAGCTGTATGTTTTAAATGAGTCACCAGCAGTTGAGCAGCTCTCAGATGTTGTCTGCTTCTTAAAATATCCACCGTTTCTGTCTGTCCTCTCAGAAGAGACCACAGAGGGCGAGCGGGAGCTGACGCCTTTTCTCAGTGAATCATCATCCACCGTCTGCCTGCCCTGATTTCGACACCTCGCTCTGAAAAATGTGTTTCCTCCTCGGTCGGCGCAGAGACGCACTGATACAAATGTCTGTATGTAGAAACACCTACAGAGATACATAGAATGAAGGCAACAAAGATTTGTATATATAATGTCTGAATATACTCTTGAGGATTGATTTTTTTAACTCCAGAGAACAATGTGATTTATATCAGGAAGAACAACATACATAAAATACTTATATAAAATAAATATATAATAATATAATAATAATAATAATAATTATATAAAATAAACTAACATGTCTTAATGAACTTTCCTTGAAAATGACTGAGATGTTAAATCACCAAAAGAACAAGTACATTTAAACATCTTAAGAGCTCTATTTGCATTGTTTGCATTTAGTGACAGCTCGTAGTTAATTATTTTCAAATTTGTTCCCATTTTTAAGTCAAAATGTGACTGATGCTCTTTTCTTTCCTTTGATTCAGACTGGTTTTATTTTTTGAAAAAAATGTTTTATTGCACCTTTTCACCTTGTGATATGATTGACTGACGTATAAATCCTTTAGGAATATGCACATATATGAAATCAAAATGTAATCAAATGTCAAAGTTATACAAGTTATAAAGTTGTATACAAGTGCACTGTAACAGTTAGCAACTTAGCATATGAACTATTCCAACCCATCTTTCATATGAGAGCCAGGAGTCCAGAAAATTATTTATGATGATGATTTTACATCAACAACAGGACTTTTTTTGAACTTTTCCTTCGTTCTTAAATATTGTGATAAGTAGGATATTATTTATTTAAAAAAATAAATCATAAATCATTAAATCATATCTATCTCAACTGCCCTCCATTATGAACACTCCTCCCATAAAGATGAACTTAGATGTGACCTCTGCCCTGAGGTACCCTCCTCTGTCTTCTGCCCACTTACTTGACAAGTTGCCATAGCAACTGGCGCAACAGTTTTTTTTGCTGAAATATGGCATTTGTAAAAGAGACAGTTGTATTTGCTGTACGCTCTGTAAAAACATATCCTTCATATGGTGCCAGAGGGCCTGTCGGCTTTGTCCTCTTTAGAAATATGAGTGACAGGCTTTTTTTTCCCTGTGCAAACATCCCAGGCTTCGTCGTCCTCCATCCTCCTCCTCCTCCTGATTTTGTTGGACGTACCGTGGGACTGTATTGTGGAGAAGCACTGGTGGCACAGAGATTGATCTGGCTTTAATTATCCATTGTGCAGTGATCCAACACTCTGGCCAAACAGCCAACTTGATTTACGGGCCCGTCTGTGGTTGAATGTTGGTGCAGGAGGCAGCGTCAGCTGGGCTCCGTCTGCTGTAAAATTTACTCTTGGCTAGATTATCACTGCAGAGTTTGAAGTCTAAAATACTCACAAGTGTTATGTAAAAAGTTGCAAATATCGTCCTGAAGTCTCAATTATATTTTGGTATCTCTGTCTGAGGCGTTGCAATACATTACAACACAACAGAAAGCTCTGTGTGTCAGTGACAAATTACAGGATTTTGGTCCAGGTGACAGTGTGGCTCTTTCCTTATTGGCTGCAGCCCTTTTATTTTGTTGTCAAGGATGCAATCAGGAGGCCTGTGTTTATGCCAAACTTTTGTCTTATGTCCCAGCAGAAGGACTCGAAAACACCATTATTGTCAGTTTCACACGTGAGATAAATCACACATGGAGCTGATTTGTGTATTGTTTATGTTTTATAAGTGCATATATGTGTGTTTTTTGGTAGGATTCCACAAGTTTGAACTGAAAGTTTCCATTTATCACTTTACAAATGTATTCTAAATTTAAAAAAAAAATCACATCAAATTACTTCTCAGATCTCAGACATAAAGGTTGGTCTTGTAAAAGGTTTTACTGATGCATAGTGTAACTCTTGGTATATATACAACTTATTAGGGTAGAAATACAGGGAGGCATCACATCCATTTTGAATGTTGTCATGATATCACCATGTATGTGACCTTCAGTCACTGGGATCCATCATCCTGTTGCCACGCCTCTGTCACCCTGACAAATTTCTGCACTTTGAACTTCACAGGTCTGTATTGTCCCCCAGGGGTGCAATTTGTTTCACAGCAAGTAGTGAAAAAACACATGAAGAAAAGGAGTGAATGTGTTGTTGTTCTGCAATATATGTTTATTCTATGTCATCAGGTCATTTAAAACATATCACTGCAGGGACAAACGAATCTAGTCCTGCATCACAGAAGCAGATAACTGCATCTGGAAGGAAGCAACCTGAACTGCTCTGTGCGATGGGTGGTCTGGATCTGGCAGCATCATTCTGGCCTTGTCCACTGACCTCTCCTTGTGCCAGTGATCTTGCTGCAGACCGTCACAGTTCCAAAAAGCACATTCCTGTCTTTGCATGTTAAAAGTCGAAACCAGCACTCAGCTGTTTGAGGTAGTTTCTGTTTTTCCTAACAGTGTAAAAATTGCATCGTCTCCTTCCTCTCAACATGCGAAGGGATGCGCTGCTCCACGAGTTAATACTTAAACACGACACAGATAAATGGAAGGTGTTTGCATATCAAAGGCAGAAGTCGGATGCAGCTCTGCATCCCCGCCTGAACCCACAGGAAGGGAGGAGGAGGTGGGAAAAGTGAAATCGGGATGATTCTGTGGCTGGAGTAGAGGTAGACTGCACCCATCAGAGGGGGATTAGGAGGATGATAAGGGGGCCGACGTGGAAACCGGCATGTTCTTTCTGCCTCAGGCCCTGATTAAAGCTAAGACACACACATACTACAGTTTCCAGAGCAACAGGTCATAGGTCAAGAGTAAAAAGGTGAGTGGGAGGTCATTAGAGGGTTGTAAGAATAAAAGGATATAAGAGATTAAAAGGTGGAAGAAAGGGGGAAAAAAAGCCAGTGGGGAAAAAAGAAGCAGGAAACTGCATTGGCAAGTTTTTAGTTAAACGGCCCCTCACAGCATCACCTCACACATACAGGTGTCGCCTTGTACAGTCGATTCAATGGGGGCTGCAGTGAAAAGCAGCGCTGACAGACAGGTACGGAGATGTTTGGATGTCAGATCACTCCTCTGGCCTCTTCCTGCTGCGAACGAGGTGAAGACAACCAGACAGGAGCAGAATGCGGAGGAGAAAATACAGGAAGGGAAAAAAAGAAAACAAAAAACTATTCTTGGCAGGTCAAGCTACTAACTGTTACAGCTGTGTTAAATAAAACGCACAGTAACACTGGTCTGACACAGAATTCCTCCTGTGGTGCTAAAAATACTGTAGGAATCCCTTCACTTTATTGAAGGCTTCTTTCTGAGTTATTAATGAGCAACAGGGGAGAAATTTAACTTACAATTCTCTGTGTTCGCTTCCCTGCATATAAATATGCATATTAAATGAACAAAACAGTGTGAAAGGTGGAGGTAATGCTAACTACTTCACTGTGATGCAGATGCTTCGTTCATTCATGTGTGTCCTTTGACGACTGGCGTTGGTCCGAGGTGAGAAGAAGGTATTTGCTCTTGGACGTTCTTGGACAATTATAGCGAATTTTACATTCACACCTGTTTCATAGAGTCACGTTGAGAGGAGAGGAGAGACAAGAAACATCCAACTGGAATCATCTTGAATCATTTTCAAGTGAGCTAGTTACGTCCGCCAAGGAGGTGCCAAGTTATGAACGGATTTGAATGAAATATTCAGGAAACGTTGATCATGGGACCAGGACCAGATGATTAAATGTTGGTCGTGTTCTGGAACCATCTGGATCCTGGAATCTGTTGAAGGATTCATACTCCTACAGACAGGGACATTTTCAGCATCTGTGTCTAGAACTCCACAATAGCAGCAGTGGACTGTCTCTGTGGGCCAGTGGTTAGTGGGTCTGTCTGTTAACACAAAGGATGGGGGTTTGAATCCACCCATGGATACAGGTTTGCTTTTCGTTTTACGATTGAAGTAGAAAAGAAAATGAACAAAAAGAATAAAATGGTCTCAGAGGTCATGATTTGTGTAACAAGGCCGTGAATTTAATGTAACTATTTGCCTATTAAATATCAGTATGTTATTATATAATTTATTAGAGCAGCAAATGAATGTAATGTAACAACAGTACAGTTGAGGGTGGAAATACAGTCCGCTGCTTAGCCGAGGTCTGCACTCTGAGTGCTTTTTGAGTTTGCTTCTGCTGTGAACTCCATTTGAATCAGTCATGTTGTGAAGTAGGTCTAATACATTTAATAGGCATTATAATTACTTTGTTGCCACTTTTTTGTTCCCCTACAGCTAATTGAAGGGTTTGGATATCTTTCTTTTGTATCCCTGCTTCTTTGATGAGTTGGTCTGATGGCCTGTATTATTATTCTACATCCCATCACGTCAGCCAGTATACTCTCCAGATACGTCTGTGCTCTGATCATATAGTCCAGCATTTCCAACCGCATGATTTTTTTTTTTTTTTAACTCAGTTTCTGGACTCTTTGAGTTTGGCCTTGCAAACGGCACCGGTTGGAAAATTAGAACAATGTATAATCTTCACAGACATTTCTGTGACCAACATCCCAGTTCGGAAACAGACCTCTACTGTAAGTTTGTGTTGTAAAGTGAACAGCGGCTCGGTGCCAACATGAGATACGACAGCCAGTAAAAGCAGAGCAGCCTGTGAAAGGAACAATGTGACAGGCGGAAGCAGAAGCCAAAAGCAAACTACCTTTGGTGTCTGTGTCACTTCAGGACGTATGGTTTCCCCCTCTGGCCTGTCACTGCTTACTTATCTTGTTGGAGTTACTAAAGACAGACGGGGGGGATGTGTCCAGTGCAGCCAGGAGTGCTAAACCCTAAAAGTTGTCCCCTTCGGTACAAAGATGTCATTGAGCCTTGTCTTTGCACCTGCTGGAATGGAGGATGAGACGGCAGATGCTCTTCCTGTGTGTCTGGGTGTTGGGACAACAGTCCACCAGCTCCCTGCTGCAAAACAAGCCCAACAAGCCACAAATAACTCCAGATGTAAGGTTTTGTGGGTTTCCTGGGCATTGATGCCCGTTCAGGTGGCAGCGACTGGACCCCCACCACTCACAATGAGGGAAGTGTTTCTGCAGGGTAGGGGCCCTGCCTACGAGGCCGCTGACAGGGCAAGATTAGAATAACAACAGGCCGGGTTAATGATGTTTGTACCGTTAAAGGCAAAGTCGTTACTGAAAAAGCTATTAGGCCTTGAAGTCAAAGAGAATGAAAAGAGTTTTTTTTTATTACCTGATTATTTGCAGTGAATTCTAAGAACAACAAAACACCAGCAGGCTCGTTTTTCTCATTCACTGCAGCATTGATATGTCTTTTTTTTCCCCCAGCACATGAGATAGTTGCTTGTTTTTGTGAATTAGTCAGAGCTCCTTTCAGGCTTTTCACTGAACATCTTCACTCACTAAGACGCATCATGTTGAGTCAGCAGGCAGAGCTGAGACGGGAGCAGCCAAACGGGTGCAAAATGGAGGGAACAGAAAGAAGGGAAGTCTTTGAAGAGGACTGTGGTTGCGAAACTGCATTTTAAATTTGGATGGCACATCAGAGGCATGAGGAGCTGCAGTTCTGCCTTTTAATGGATTTCTACGCTCATACAACAGGATCCAAAAGGAGCATTCTCTTCAGAGGCGGGCAGAGTCAGTCAACACTCATCGCCATGCTCTGAGGCCTAATTATCCTCTGGATCACAAACACCGAGCAGGTTCCAGTGAGGCGAGGAGAGGATGTCTCTATCTGAAAATAATTCTAAGTGACTGTTATTTATGTTCACATTATAGGCTGACACTATCGTTTAGTGATGCATGCTTCACTTCCTGTGTCCTTGAAGAGTATGTGTAGTA
Organism: Aeoliscus strigatus; assembly: GCA_901007665.1. NCBI lineage: Eukaryota > Metazoa > Chordata > Actinopteri > Syngnathiformes > Centriscidae > Aeoliscus > Aeoliscus strigatus. The sequence continues at coordinate 12,764 of CAAKHB010003054.1, read as the reverse complement.
GAGATGTGTTGGGACAAGCTTTTTGCTTAGAATCAGAGATGTAACAGTGTGTTTGTAACGGCAGGTACTGACATTGGGGATTGCAGCACTGTCCTAGTATTTGTACAGCACATCGACCCTGTTTTTATATTGACACAAACCTGTTTGTCTGAAGCAAGACTAAGTTGGTGTTGAAGTGTCCTTGACTGTCAGAGGTCATGACAGAACCTCACCCAACCTACTGATGCTTCATCATCAGCTGTGGCCAAAGTGGTCTGAGAGGCAAAACTAGAAGGTGGAGGGATCCATGACTGGCAAGATTGGTGGACGTGACGAGAAGGAGTTCTCTGGTCAATCAGGCTGCAGTCAAATACCATATTCACCCATTCACCCATTCGCATCAGCTGCTACACACTGATGCAATTGACTGCAGTTTGGGGGGGGACACTTCAACGGACTTTTCAAACCGGGAACCTTCTGTTTGGGCAGAGGTCTTCCAGAGTTGGTAGTGTATGTATGTGCTATCTTGGGAGATGACGTTGTACGTGGGGGTGACAAAGAAGTGCCTTAAAGTTGCAGTCTTTCCATTAGCCAGCAGGGGGTGACTTCAGTGGTTGCCAGAACAAATTGATTGTCATTTCATTTACAGGTCTAAGTGGTGTCAGGAAGTCAGCAGCTACAGACGCCTCAAGAACTGTGATTAGGCCGCTTGTATTTGTGATGGCAGTGGAGAAGATGGCGTGAGGAGTCCAAAGACTCTCTCTCGAACAATAACTCCAGTGCTTGCAAGAAGGTACTTCAGTCATGAGGAGAGGCTGCTGGGATCATAAAGTGAACCCAAAGAACGCTTAGAGACCACCAATGTCAAGGAAATGCATTTTTGTTTGTTAACTCCACTACTTACATCAATAGATCAGTTTTATGGTTCATCCCTCCCAACAAATCAGTGGTTCCTCAGACTGTGTGAAACTGACAGAACTGACTGTTTTTTGGAGGTCTTTTTATAAGACAAACTATATTTTCTCCAACCTCAAGTCTTACAAAGGCCCAATAATGCCGGGAAGAAAACCGGTGGTCCTGTTTGGACTGTTGGTTGTTTTTCTGTGCGGTTTGCTTTTGTTCTTTCTTGTTCTATGTCCTTACCTGCTCTCAAGCTGTCGTCGTCAACAAAGTGCTTCCTGTTATCTCCAAACCAATCGGCTCCCTATCGGCTCCTTCTACTGTCTCACTTGTGTCGTGTTACCTGTTTTTGTTGAGTTGGTATTTGAACTCAGAGTTCTGTGTCAGATCCCCGTGTCCTCGGGCCGAGGTCCGTTCCAAAAAGCAGGTTAAGTGAAAACCCTGAGATTGTTCATGTTGACTTGAAGGAAACTCTTTCATTCACTTGAGAATACAATTGAAAATACAGTTTTTCCTCATGTGAGCTTCAACAAACTCAGGGTATCACCGAAGCTGCTTTCTGAAGCAGGCTCCTGCTCTGTTCCTCTTGTCTTCATGTGATTGTAGATTTCATTCTTCTCACTTGTTCATCCTATGCATGTGTGTCTGTATTTGGATCCACCTGACTCCATACATCCTGACAGAAATCTTAAAATGATGCCTTTTTCCTATGTTTTGACAATTAGTGACAAACGAACGTCATGATCAGAAGAAGGGTTGACCTCCTTCCTTCAAATGGTGTGATGAATCACCGCGCTCTCTCTCTCTCTCCTCGTGTCAATAGAGTTGCAGTGGTCAGGAAGGATGAGAGACTGTACATGCAAACAAGAGTGAAATTAGGAAGCCGATTGGAGAAAATGATGAAGCGTGACATGTGCTCAGCCCTCATCTAAACAGCCTCCCTCCCACACAGGCCGGGGGGAGAGGAACTGAGGAAATGCCTGTGGCTCAGCCTCTTATTTTTCCATGGCAGCGTTCTAAACATATAGAGCAATAACATCTCATGTACGGACGCTGTCTGCCCACAAAACTGCAGCCGGACTGTTAACGTGCGTACTATGAATACCTTCTGTGTGTTCTTATCTGCCCTCTGCTGTGTTCGTCTGTGCATGCATGTGTGCTCCTGTGACATATAATAAGTGCAAATGTTTATCTCCTGCGTAAATTACCCGGCTCTGCTGAACACAGGTAGCTTCACAGAGGCTACGCGTGGGTGTAAATATGTCACAGAAATAGACCTGAGGTAAATGGTGGAGGTTGTGCCGGGGCTGAATGGGCCCGACTGTCTCCAAAACAGTAGTAAATAGGTCTTTGCATGCATACGTCTGCAGATTAGCCGCCTCCGAACCAGCGGTGTTTACCTGTTTATGTACAGATGTTATTGATTATACACACAAAGCCACTCATGATGATACTTTGTTGATGTATCTGCTGTCTTTAGCTTCACTTCAATGTGCCATCGCCAACGTTCTTACCTCTGCCAAGGAGTTTTTGCCAGCATGTGTCTGTCTGTTTGTTTGTCTGTTGGCAAACATATTCTAATGAACGGGAGGTCTGCGCTCTCCGAGTGCTTTTCTAGTATGTTTCTGTTTTTTTCTCATGTTCTTTTTGTTGCTGCACCAACTGATTCTAGCTTTATTTACAGTTACATTTGACAAAGCAGATGTGGAGAACTGCCTATCTAAGCAATGTGCCCTTTTAAATCATAGAATTATAGGAGAGAAAATAGCAACAGATCAGCCTGTAATTTTTGAGGACCACAGGGTAAATTTAAAATGAACTAAAAGTAAAGATGCAGTCTTCTGCTGAAACTTGTATCCATTGTCATGTCAGTTTTATTTATAACTGTGAGACCGACTATGAAGACGAGGTTTGTTCCATATGTCCCTGGCAGTGTGGTAACAAGTTCAATCGTCAAATCATACATTGTGACTGAGGCTGCCGCGGCTGGGTGGAGTAGTCTCCTTGGAGCTCTTCTTCGCCCCGACAACGTGCCATTAAAGCAGCTGAACCCCCAAACCACTTTTCAACTAAATATACATTGTGGGCGACCTCTAGAGGTCAAAATAAGGTTCTGCTTTTTGGCTGTGGCTGGTGGTATTGTTCATCACCAAGTATCCTAACAGCTCATGTTCCTCTGCGCTGCTGAGGTCTTCGTGAACAGGAGACTCGGGAGGGGAGAAGTCTGCCTCTACAAACACTGATCGACAAGTTAGACGTGAAGGTTTGTCCATGAGCTTCCTGTTGAGTTAAACATAAAGTGGATGGAGCACAAAGACTTCGTCTCTGTCTCTGGATACTTCATAATTCCTTTTAAACTCTTTGCAGTGTGAGAAACAAAATATTCTCAGAGCGTTTATGGTGTCAGATGACAAAAAGACTTTTGTGTGGTCCACATGCTCGGATTCCCATCCTCCTTTGAGTCTCATGACAAAACATTTCTTCTTTAAAAATGACGGAACGGGACCCTCAGCGCCAGCGAGCCTTCTTGTCCTCTCGTTGGTTCTCATACGTGTGTGTGTGTGTGTGAGAAACAGCTCTGTGGATGCATGATGAGCCCGAGGATTATTGTCATAGCCAACCCCGATATTATAGAATTACAGTCAGACAGAGCGACTCCTGCTGCTGCGTGCGCAATTACTCTGCGGCTGGATTGCAGTGGAAAAGCTGCACTGGAGGGGGAAAAAAAAACTTTTGGAAAACAGGGAAGTGTTGGCAGATAATGTGTCAATACCAACTGATGGAGTCACTCAGAAGGGTTTTATCTCTCTTTTATTAGATAGTTCCTCTCCAAGAAGAAACGGAAAGAGAGAAAAGTTCACGTTTAAGTGTTGGTGTTTAAGAACCACAGCTCTTGTTCCCGACTCTTTGGGTGAACAAGCTCATCTGTTATCACAAACCTCTTCATCTGGAGGAGTCCAGTCATATTTTCTTTGATGATTCTTGAGTTCAGTCCAGTGATCCATTGATCCAAAGACGTCAATAGAGGTGTTTGACTCCCCTGAAGCTCTTTGAGGTTCCTTTGCCACACTGAGCGTTAAGGTGCCTCCATCTTGTGGTGGCTGTTGCATCCTGCATACTGAACCTTTATATTTCCAAGAAGTTGGGTAAACTTTTGGTTTGGACACGGACCATCAAGCAGCTCAAGGTGGCAGCGTGGATCCACAAAGGATTTCAGCAGAAACCTTCAGTGCAAGAAATACACAGAAATGATCCACACTGTGGTTAATGCAACATTTGTAAATCCTTTAAAAGCCCTTTTTCCTGTCATAATCAGCCTTCAGCACAAGGAAAAGATTTCCTTTGTGGTATATTTAATATCCAGTCAGTCTTCATTTTTAGTGAGTAGATGTATTATTATCTCCTTAAATCAACCAACCTTGATAAATGGGTGATTGAGTATATACATATTATAGTAATAATTATTACAATTAAAAACAGATTATGATGAATGACTAACAGAATATATAGAATAAACCATTTTTTTTTTTTACATTTTTTAAATGTTTTTTCGGTAAATAAATAAACGAGCTGCTTCTATCAGAATCATCGATATGTTGACTGAATACACAAATACGACCTGACTTGACTAAATAAAAGTGACTTAAGTTGAGGTGTTTCAGGCCGACCAGCTCACTTTGGACTGCCGTGTCTGTTCCACCACTCTGTTCCTCAAGAGGCGCCAGTGAGTCTGTGTCGGAGGGAGCAGATTCTCTCCAACGACAAGCGCGTGAATGTGAACTAGAAAACCGAATTCATTCACAGCATCCCTAATCGGTGACCTCATTTAAAGTGGTCCATTTACATCGTCAGCATTAAAAATGATCCTGACAAATTTGTGTAGCAGTGTTAAAATGTAAAGTCTAAAATCACACACTTGTCCCTATTAATAACAGAAGATGATGATCACAGTCGATAGATAATCATGTGACGGTGTTTAACACACACATCTCGCCTTCGGAACCAAATGAGCCCAAACCACCATTGTCCTATTTTTACCAAGTATATTCTGATATGTGTACTTGTACCACCTGTATGAGAT
>CAAKHB010003053.1:66840-78392 GCA_901007665.1 Aeoliscus strigatus | reverse complement strand
GTCTGACTGAGATGAACGTCTTCATGATCAACAGAGATCGGGTGTGAAGCAGCAATTTCATCACGCTGAAGAAATGTTCTAAAACACACACACACATACTGTCTCTCACACACTCTCTTACTCTCTCTGTCACACACACACAGACACACACACACACACACATACTGTCTCTCACACACTCTCTTACTCTCTCTGTCACACACACACACATACTGTCTCTCACACACCCTCTCTCTCTCCGTCGCCCACACACACACACACACACACACACACACACACACACACACACACACACATACTGTCTCTCACACACTCTCTTACTCTCTCTGTCACACACACACACACATACTGTCTCTCACACACCCTCTCTCTCTCCGTCGCCCACACACACAGACAAATCCCTCCGAGCGTGTGACTCAGAGAGAATGGCCGTCGATGATGTCGATGAAGGGGTTTGTTGTGACGGTCAACATTCACTCGGCTTTTTTTAGCATCGGATCCGATGTCGCTGTCGGGAGCCTCGGCCCCTGGAGGACGTTTTCATCCGTGATGTTTGAGGTCAGACTCACCGTCTCTCGCTGCCTCCCCGTGGCCTCCTGCCCCCCAGGGGGAGTCAGATGCTGTCGTCAGCGGCGGAGCAGCCGTTAGTGGAGACGCGCCGCTCGGGCCGCATACTCAGATGTTTTGGCTCCGATGAAAGAAAGCGTTTGATCCGTTGTCGTTTCGGTTCGACGTGTCGATCGCAAATATGAAAAATAGGATTTTTTCCCCCTAATTTTCCTTTTTGTTTTTACACGACAGTGTGTAATGAGAACAGACGCTTGTGATAATACATGTTTGTTATGTTTGGAGCTTCTCTCAGGAGAACTTCATCATCATCACTGCAGACTGCGGACAAGTAGAAGACCAAAAAAGATCCTGAAGGAAATCTCTTTCTTGTCCAAGTCTCATTTATCAGTTTCTGCTTCACTAAATACTCCAACTTATAAATATTGACTTTGTCTGATTAGCAGTTCCAGTAAAGAGATACACACTTTTACTCATTTTATTTCTACTCCTTGATATTTGTAAATCTTGAAGCATCTTTGGCCTCTTACCTTACCCCCTCTTGTCCTGTGTTGTCTTGTCTTATCTTATCTCAGTCTTTTCTTTTCTTGTCTCATGTCGCCTCGTCTTGTCGCGTCCCATGGTCTCATCTTATCTCACTATCTTCTCGTACCTCGTCTCTTCCCGTCCTGTCCGGTATTATCTCGCCTTAATTCTGCAGTAGGACAAAAAAAGTGTTAACGTTCCTCACACACGTGTGCGTGAAAGGGTTAATGTGTGTTTTTGAACATGTTTTTGTCTCACGTCTTTGTCCGATGTTTGACCTGCTGAGTCCTGGAGATCTCGTTGTATCATTGTAAAGTGTGAGATAATTGTACACACACACACACACACACACACACACACACACACACACACAGGGTGCACGGCGCAGTATCTCTGTGCTTTCCTCTGCATAGATGAGAAGTCCAGTCGCACATTTCCAACCAACGCGCGGTCGCGGACACTACGGCTGCCGTTTGGAAGCGTCGTCTGCCTCCCTGACAGATGAAAACATAACAAACCACATTTTTCTTTATTTGAAGCAAATAAATATCACAGTTTCCTGAAACCACTGAAGTCTGTGGAAAAGTCCTGGGAGTGAGCAGAGGTTTTCAGAAGAATGATATGAATGACAGAGCAGCAGACGTCTTCCAGTAGCAACAACACACTTCTTGTTTGCAGACAGTTTGACATCACTGGATGTGTCTTTCTGCAACTGTCGACACACGTCAGCATCAATTTGTGTGTTTTATCGATAAGACATTTTGATTTCCAAAATGATTTTCCAACACGATGAAAGCTAACGTTCTCCGACGTGTGTCTGCGTGCTACACGTTGGCTCATTGCGGAGGAATGCCAACAATAACGCAAAACTATTAAGTGCATTTGACCTCTGTGGGCGTAGAAACGTCCCGTTGTGGCAGATGGAGTCAGTTTATTCTCCAGCAGCAACATGTTTGCAGAGCAGATCTGGAATCAGATGTTATTTCAGGCTGTTCGCTGGAGCCAAACTTAAGATCGAAATCACATTTAATCAGCAAAATCATAAATAAAAGAAAACTTGTGGGTCATTTCTTTGAATGAGTGTTTGACAAGTGAATATTAAATTTACTGAAAATCACTCCTACGGCTTGATGACACAACGCCGACCTCCTCCCTCCGCTGTGGAAACATATTTACTTTATTGCTGAAGCCCCAGAACATCACACACACACACACACACACACACACACACTGTCTGCCTCCTTTATTCCACTTTATCGTTGTAGTGTTATAGGGCAGTAAGGATTCTTTTATCTTACTGAAGTCCTTCACAACACAAAACACCCATCACCAATGGAAATGCAGTTCTGTAAATCCCGCCCACCAAAGACATTTGTATCTGTATCTGTAACAAAAAGAGACCAGAGACGAAAAAAGGAAACTGAGTTTGTTTTTGTTTCCCAGGTTGTGATAAACCACCATGACATCCCCGTGTTTCATGTGTTCATACAGGAAGGCGGGACTCATCCTGTCCCAGCTGGATGAACTGTCGCCGTGGTGCAGAGGTCTCCTCCAGGAGCCGAAGATCGGCCTCCGTCGGATGTCCCTCAAGTTCCTGTCCTGCCGCTACACCGACACCAAGGCCTTCGGACTGAACTGGGCCGATAAGGGCCAGGACGTGCACAAGGCCTGTGACGAGCAGATGCTCACCGTCATGTACAACGACTACGGCGAACCTAAAGAGCTGTGAGGCTGCGTCCGGCGATCCAGCTCAAACAAACAAACAAATCCCTGCTTTGAAATTATGTCAAATTAACAATGAAAGTGTCATGAGAACACATCATGTACTTACTTCACATTCATTTAACAACACCTAGATTTTTATTGTGAAATACAACTCTCGCTCATTCATCCTGTCTTTCATCCTGTGTCAGTGCCGTTGGACGCAGCTGCTCAGACATTCTGTGGTCATGTGGCCGTGGAAGAAGATCACATCTTTAACTTACAGCTCATCGTGACGCACTCAAACAGAAACGATCTCAGATCGTGTTTTTTTTTTTGTTCATTTGCTCATTTTCACTTTCACTTTTTAAAAGTTTTAACCAGTTTTAAAAAGTTTTAAAAAGTTTTAAAAAGTCACATTGGCCTGTTTTAAATAAGATTTAACGAGACGAGATGAGAGTCACGTACAGTCTACCCTGATTTATGCCTCTGGATCAAAACGACCTAAAGCGATGTCGGGTACGGAGCCTGGTGTTGCCTCTCTAGAAATGTACTAAAACTCCAGAAATGACGTACGTAGAGTGACGTAGACCTCCACAGAGGTGACTGGACTGTTGGAACGTCACTTCTGTGTTTGCAGAGAAAATACAAGCGTACTAAAGGGGATTTGTGAGTGGAACATGATGGCGATTCCGTTGCAGTGAGTGTGGTAACATGATCCAGTCACTCTCAGTTGCTATCGCTTGAAGTAAACAAAGACAAACGTGAACACAGCGGCAGAGTGATGGATTCTCACAGACAGACACAGAAACGCTCACAACGGTGTCGGACACCCACACAGGCGACGATGTCTTTTTTTCATATTGTCTCATTGTAGTTTTAGGTTGAAGGTCTCATCGCCGAACATTTGGTGTTTTTTTCATGTTTTTTGTCTCATCGTCACCTTTCACCAGCAGCAGACATATTTGAAATGTTTTATGTGTGAGAGCTCATGTAAAATATGGAAAACTTAAAGTGAAATTCAGCTTTACTGGAACTATAAAAAGAGCTGTCTAACAGTAATTGTGTCGTTCAATTTGCCTTCAAGCCATCACAGTCGCAGTAAACATACACGTATCAGCACCTTTTCCCTGCTCAGAAAAGTATTTTGTGTCATTTCACAAACTACTGTATACTTACACGTAAATGAAACATGTTGATTCTGCCTTGAAACTGCTTGTGTAAGTGTTCTTTAACGACTACTGTGTTTTTTTTATGTTTCCTTCACCTTATTTCCATCATTTGATGTTATTTTGTTATTGTGTTGTGACCTTGTTGGATTCATGTCAAACAAATGTACATTAGTTGTTGATTTGTAACAAACATCACGTGTGAATACTGACAACAGGCGCTTTTAGAGTTTTGTAACGTGTTTCATCCAAATATGTCTCCTGTACATACATGATTACTGATAGAGCGTTCTGTAGTATTTGCTGTGTAGTTACATTAATCCGCAGACGGTGTCAGCAGTCGAAGAGGTCGCCCGCTCCGATTGTACTGAAACACTCAGACTGAAATGTGAATGTGACGACGGATTAAAGGAACATGTCGTAACTCAGCTGCACGTTGACTAAGTGGAAAAATAAACAATAACGGTGAAGTAAACAGCTGCATGATAAACTGTCAGTACTGCGTGCAGCTGCCTATTGTACTTTTTCACCTTGATCTTTGCTACTTCAATAAAAACCACAACAACGTGATGATCAAGTGTTTTAACAGAAAGTTAATGTATACGTATACATGTGTGCACCGATGAACACTTACATGTCCAAATTAAACTGCACATGCATGTACGTGAGCACAACTGTACTTGTACATGAGTACATGTTTGTGTACATGCACATACAACTTGACTTGAAAGTATGTACGTGTGTATATGTATAAAGGTATGTACGTACATAAACGTGTACATGCATGTACACATTTATGTATATATATATATATACAGTATATTATTATATTATATATATATATTATATTATTTTCATGCATGCAGGCAGTCATACACACATACATACACACGTATTGTACATAAATACACATACATCATACATACACCTATACGTACATACATATACAGTATACATACATATGTATATAGATAGATAGATAGACAGACGGACAGACAGACAGATAGAGAGACAGATAGATGTGTGTAAGTGTGTATGTATTTACATATGTATTTATATGTACAGTATATATGTATGTATGTAAACATGAATGTATGTAGACAGATGTGTATGTGTACATGCACCTGTGTACTTGTACATACATGTGCACACACATACAGTACTGTTAATATTAACAATAGTGGGTATATAGTCTTTTGTCATATAATGACAATAAACGGTTACACACTACACGTTGAACTAATTCTCAAACAAAAATATCCTCTGTGATAAATCATTGAAAAAGACGTCAGAGTCCATATGATGTTGCTCTTTATTTCAAACAGTATTAAGTACTAGTATAAAATACCACAAAGAACGGGATTATACATGTAGATACAATATTTGGATGTCAACTGGCGCACGTACAGGAAATACATGTGATGGTTGAGTTTGTGTTACTACGGTCTTTACAGCTTCAGGGGAACAGAGTGTCTACGCAGGAGCTACTGTCCACACGTGTACTGGACTGGACGTGGATCCGACGTGTGACCCATAAGTGACGACTAGCGTGTAAAGTACATTGGTCAGTATGTGTTCGTCTTCACTAACAGCAATCACATACACACTGACATTTTTTTTTTTTTTTTTGAGCTTTGGAGGAGCTGTCAAACAGGTATCAGGTCGGCTGAGTTAAAAATACGTTTCAGAGCTTCAAATTAAAAACACTGATTTCCCCGTGTGAGCTGACGCTCATAGTTCTCGTGTTGGGTCGGTTCTTCGTCCAGCGCTGACCAGCTCCTCTGCCTGTCTGTCGTCCATCCAGGTCGAATGAGAGATTTTCTCCCGACTGAAGCTGATCTCAACGTTTACTTCCATTTCAAATCAAAATTTGAATCTTTAGCCTCTTTAAGCGAATGAAAGAATCCAAGTCATGAAGTCATGTGACGTGTTTGAACTTAATGATTGTGTCTGATTAAATAAAAAGTCGCCTTCAGTCCGATTCTCCTCCAACCTGCTGCTTATGTTTGTTTGTGGTAGAACGTCTGTGGTTCCACTCTGTTTATGACAAGTTCTGCTCCTCTCACCCCTCCATCCTACTGCAGTCCACTGGCTCCGCCCCCTCTTCCTTTGGCACCACCCCCTCCTCCTCCAGCTCCTCCCCCCTTCAAACGCTGGTTCTTGTTCTCCTCGGCGTCAGGATCTCGACAGGTGCACTCGTCCTGAGTACAGTCTGCCCCGAACTGGATCACCTGTCAGAGACCGCGACACCACGTTACACACACAGACGCCTCTACATGTACTGTAGTGTGTACATGTACGTACATATACATACATGCACACATGCATACAGTACATACCCCCATAGACTCACACACATATACACACATACACCATGTAACTCCATCTGCTGATGAGCTCATTAAAACACTTGTTTTCCGTTTGACGTTTCCTCGGGTTTGAGGCGACGTCAGCTGAAACTTCCTGCAGTCAACAGATGCTGTGTGAACGTCTGACACCATGAACCCAACGAGCAGCTCGCAGACGCTCGTCTCATCTCTTCTCGGCTGTTTGTGCTCACAGGTGAGCGTTGCCTAGCAACCGGAGCGCGCTCTCACCAGACCTGATGTACTCTCTTCACGTTTCAAAGAGAACTCCAACGGCCCCCAGGAGGACGATAACCTGCATGATGTCAACGTGGTCTTTGAATGAGGAGAAAGCTGGAGGGTCGTACGGGAGCAGGAATGCACCGCCGCACACCGAGGTGAACGAATAAACACATGTCAGGAATCAACACAGGACGCTGCCAGCGCTCATCCAGGACGGCAGCCATCAGCACAGGCTGCAAAACAAACTGAGGTGCCCCGCAAAGAAAACAGCACCGCTGGAGAGGACTGAGAGAGGGAAGGAAGGATGGAGGGATGGAGGGAGGGGTGGAGGGACGGAGGGATGGATGGGTGGGTGGATGGATGGAGGGAGGGGTGGAGGGATGGAGGGAGGGATGGATAGGTGGGTGGATGGATGGATGGATGGATGGATGGATGGATGGATGGATGCATGGATGGATGGATGGATGATGGATGGTTGGATGGGTGGATGGATAGGTGGGTAGATGGATGGAGGGAGGGGTGGAGGGATGGAGGGAGGGATGGATAGGTGGGTGGATGGATGGATGGATGGATGGATGGATGGATGGATGGATGGGTGGATGGATGGATGGATGGATGGATGGATGGATGGATGGATGGATGGATGGATGGATGGGTGGATGGATGGATGGAGTGGATGGATGGATGGGTGGATGGATAGGTGGGTAGATGGATGGAGGGAGGGGTGGAGGGATGGAGAGATGGAGGGATGGATGGATGGATGGCAATGAGAAAATGAATGGTTCCACTGGTTCCACTAACTGGTTCCACCAGCAGGTTTTACTGACTGGAACTCCCTTGACCTTCTGTTCATCACGTGTTTGCTCAGAAAACTTTGATTCATTCTTCAGTTTTGTTTTCAGACAGTTTCCAGAACAATTTGTTTCGAGCTTGAAGCCAAAAACTAAACTTCACTTGACTTTTTGTGGCAGAAAAAAAAAAAAAAACACAAACATTCGATTTGGGCGACGCTGCGTCAAAGGCTGTAAGTTCCTTCACCTGCCACACACAACGTTCTCCAAACGAATCCAACTCCTCAGGACTCGCTGTTGAACCCACAGACCCCCACCTCCCAACATACACACACACACACACACGTAGACCCCCTAGAATGACCCCAGTGTGCTGACTGTCAGACCCCTCCTCCGTCCTCCCTGTAAAAGTGCAGTTAGTGACAGCTTATTTATTATGACGGCGGCGAAGGACTTGTTCTCCGGTTCGGAAGCAGCTGCCAGTGAGTGATGGCGTGCTGCGGACATGAGGGAGACGGGGGAGTGTGTGTGTGTGTGTGTGTGTGTGTGTGCGAGGGCGGGGTTATGGGGGTTGTACAGTCCACACATGCACAAAACCTGTTTGTGAAGAGGTAGGTGAGGAACGAGTGCAAACCTCCACAAGAGTCAGAGTGACACGGGAACAATCGCTGGCGGCGCTGAGACGTCCTGAGCTCTGATTTGTTCCTTAAACACATCAAACGAGGTCAGAACGTCTCCGGCAGCACGAGCCACTGAACCGCTGGCCGTCCTCCGTGAGCGAATCAGTTTGTTTAGCCATTTGCTGGCCATCGTGTGTCTGATGCCAACAGAGACCCTCTGACTGGACGTCGTACCTTTCTGGTGGACAGCGTGGACGGGCAGCAGTCTCCTCCGTCGTACTTGCAGTAGGCGCGGTTGTTGATGGTGTCACACCAGCCATCTCCTCCGAAGGGCTGGACGCAAGTCACAAACAGGAAATAAAGTTATTTATTGTGTTTTTCTGGCTGCGCCAGGATTCTGTAGCTCACTGGCGCACACGGCCAAACAAAGAAACGTGATCCTCCAACAAAGATTTTCACTCTGTGACATTGTTGTACAACAAGATTCCATTCAGCAAATCAACATGAATTCTGTCTCCGACCGATCCAAGTTCAACATCCAGTCGCACCGCAGAGATTCACCGTCAGTCCACGGAGCGGGTTCGTCTGCACACGTCTGCACATCTGTCTGCACATCTGTGCACATGTCTGCACATTTTTCTGAACATCTGTGCACACGTCTGCACATTTTTCTGTAAACATCTGTGCACACGTCTGCACATGTCTGAACATCTGTGCACATGTCTGCACATTTTTCTGCACATGTTTGCACATCTCCCTGCACACGCCTGCACATGACTGCACAGGCGTGCACATCTGTGTACATCTCACATCTGCACGCGCCTGCACATTGCATTACTGCACATTGCATGACTGCACATTGGCACGTCTCTCCTCTGCACGTCTGCACATCTTTTCGCATGTCGCCACACGTCTGCACGTCTTGTCTCTGCGTGGCGTTTCACTCAGCAGAGTGCACATGTCATGTGACTGCACGTGTCGTGTTTTCACTGAAACACCAAAGGACTTTGACTGGTTTCGCTGTGACCGCGCTGACGCCGGCAAAAAAAAAAGCAAACAGCCGAACAGCCAACGATCATAAACGCAGAGCTGAGTTTGTCATCAAATAGTTGTTGACATGAGAATTTTTAATACGATGCAATAAATATTCGAAACTTCCCACGTAGCTTATGTTTAAAGTCGGACAGGCAGCGGATGTCATGTGACGACTCCTCAGGTATGCTTCCACTAAACCCTTTGGCCGCCGAGCGCGGAACCTTCTGGACAAACTGCCGAGTGGCACGCAAATTTGTAAAATACAACTTGCAAAGAATGTCAAACACGTCATGAAGAAAACTTTTCGTATTGTTTTTGACTCAGCCTTGAGGGCTTCCCTCAAGTGCCAACAATGTGAATAAAGTTCAGCGCACCAAAGATATTTTTGGCTTCCTGCGTGCGGTGGTTTGATGGAGTCGTTTCAAAGAATCAGGCTTCTTCATAAACTGCAGCTGCGCACAACATTTCTCCACTTTTCTCTTTAGATCTCCAAACCTGACCGACCTTCTGTTCCAGCTAAAATACCATCAGACATTTAGACTGATTTAATTATTTGTCTCTGAAAACATATTTGATCAAACACACCAGATGTCTGTAGAATGTTCAATCTATTTCTACCACTGTGAGACAAACATTCCCTGTTGTTATTATTAACAATTCCGAGTCGGAATTGAACCGATGACACTCGTGCTGTGAAGCAGCAGTGCTAACCTCTATTCATTTATTACTCATTTGTCTATTTCTGGAATTTCTTATTATGATTGTGATTACTATTACTGTTTGTTTTGGATCATTACTACTGTAGAATCATTTCTGATCCTTCTGCTATAAGTGCTGACCGCCTCCAGGTCACCATGGCGACAGGCACACCAACCACATGAAGAAAATGACTGTAACATCAAAGTACTGTTTTCATATACATAGTATGGAAGAAAATCTCTGTTCATCCATCAGGTTTATAGCTTCTTCTAAGGAGCTGCAGCCAATCACAGCTGACGCTGGGCGAGAGACGGAGACTCTGGTCAACAGCCAATCACAGAGCTCTCATACAGTACAGTAGTGTGTGTGAAGCGGTGGAGTACCCAGAGGAAACACATACACACACACACGTAGAGTGAGATGTCTGAGGACATTTAATTGTCTGATTGGAGGAAAACAGTGTTTGGATGAGCGTAAGCGGCAAATGAGGTCATGTGGTGTAATTTACTGTGTTGTCATGGAGGCGGGGGATGAGTTTGCCTAGCAACAGTCACAGGGGGATGGAAGAGGAAAATGTCGTGCTGGCAGGTGGGATGGATATTTTAATATGTGAGGCATCAACAGTTTATGTGTTCCATCTTTTCCGTCCAACATTTTCAGAATCCGACTGAGTGTTTTTGATGATTTACAAATCGCTGCTAAAATGTGAACGTTTTCATTTATGATACAAACTGCAGGATGCAAACGACAGGATGAAGTTTGGTTTTGTCCAAATGAACAAAACAAGCAAAGTTTCTATGGTCACTTACTAGCAAAAATAAACATTGTAAAACCAAACATAATAAAATATCTCTCTGACTCAGCAGGTCATCAGATGACCTGCAGTGAGTTAGTTCACTGAGGTTTAAAACAGAAAAAAATTCTCTCACACATCTGTCGAATACATCATTAAACAATTTACACATCATGGTGGCAAACCGAATATAACTAAAATATCTGTTCGTAGAAGTGTTTCATTTGATGCAACAATGTTCTTATAACCCCTTTTATTCTGTTTTTATTGCACCATTTCATTTTCTTTTCAACATCTTCATCAGTCAGTCTCTGCTCTAGTCATACGTGTATGACCTCTACATGTCACACGTTCATAAATCTAACAGTGAAACGTCTGTTGAGGTTGATGTGACGCAGAAGCCGACAGAAACGTGTGTGTGTGTGTGTGTGTGTGTGTGTGTGTGTGTGTGTGTGTGCCTGTTTCTTACCTCACACGACTGGATGCAGTGGATGTGCTGAGGAGCTGGGTACCACTTCATCAGCCCGGTGCAGACTATACTCTGGAGACAGAGTGAAAAAACATTGACACGAACAAATGTAATGTACCAAATGTTAACGTTTGTTAACGTCATAGGAGGAGTCAGTGGGAATTACAAACCGGAGCGGATGAAACAAACAGAGGAGAAGGGGAAACAGACTGAAAACAACCAAACGTTTGAAAGTCTGGATCATTTCCAGTCTAAACTCCAGTTCACTGCAAAGCAGAATCAGCGTAACGCAACAGAGCGACAGAAACACTTCAGCATCTCAACAACAACAGTTTATAATCCAGTCCTCAGCAGACACAACGTTAGCATGAATCAGTGTCAGGTGAAGAAACATGTTAATAATGTAAACCAACTGGTTAGTGTTAGTATGACCTTTGACCTCTGCAATGAAACTTACATGAACACATCTGATTCTCTCTGTTCTAGCTTCACTGTTGTGCATCACTGAAGAAAAGTATTTTATATATGTGTGTGTGTGTGTGTGTGTGTGTGTGTGTGTGTGTGTGTGTGTGTGTGTGTGTGTGTGCCTGTTTCT
>CAAKHB010003053.1:47873-65346 GCA_901007665.1 Aeoliscus strigatus | reverse complement strand
GGGTGGTGTGTGTGTGTGTGTGTGTGTGTGTGTGTGTGTGTGTGTGTGTGTGTGTGTGTGTGTGCAATTGCTGTGTCATGCTTTTGTTGTTTCCCAGGGTAGAGGAGTGGATGGATTTGTTTCTAAACGTTCAGCCCGGTGAACTGATGTGTAATCTAATGTTTTAATCATGGAAGTGAGACGTGTGTGTGTGTGTGTGTGTGTGTTCTCCTGCCGGAGTCACATGTGTCTGCGCTGAACATTCCTGATCCATAAAGATCTGCTCAGTCTGCAGCAGGTAGCTCAGTTTACTTCACAACTCCAGATGTTTGAGTACATTAATCATCCTGATGGCTGTTTTTCTGCGCTGTTTGTCCACGGATCGGCTTTCATGGACCTTCAGACCGGTTGCACGGCAGCAGGAAAGCAAAACAACCTCTGTGTTGCAAATCCTGCCAATAGTTTCCAAATGGTAGCAAAACCACAAGCACTTGTTGTTTAAACCAATCAGACGCTCCGATTTGTCACCACATCATGTGTCAGCGTGCAGCATGAAACATCTACAAAACATGTGCAGCTCGTTTTGCAACTGATCTGCCCCCTCAAACCCCCCCTACCCACACACACACACACACACACACACACATATTCCAGCACCAGCCAGGACTTCACTGCTGCTGTTTTATATTGTTTATAATGTGCTGCTAATGTACATATGTTTTACATGTATTTCTCTTATATTCTCTTATAGTTCTCTTAAATCCATATATGTTTGCTGCACACCAGAAGGTCAGGAGGATTTAATTTCAATTTAAATGCTGTGTATGTCCTGTACATAAAAAAACACTGACACACACACACACACACACACCAATCAATGCTTGGAATACTCTGTTTGTAGTAACTTCCTGGGACGCTAGAGAGTGAAAAGAGACAAACAGAGTTTTTTAGAGATGAAGAAGCTTCGTTGACAAGCAGAGGATCGTCTTAAGGGAGTTACCATGGAGACGGAGACTCCTTCACAGATTTTCAAGTTCAGCTTCCACATTCCACTTCCACATCAAGTTCAGCTGGTTTCTCAGGTAACTCACCTGCACTCTGGTGGGCAGCATCCAATGCTGCAGAGAGTCTGCTGAGCTGCCGCTGGGCAGAACCACGGCGTCGTGGAGATCCATGTCCAGAGCAGCTATGCATGTTGGGTAGCACACAGCACCTGGGAGAAGTCTGTGTCAGCTCATTTCAACGTATTAACCAGTGAGAACGCACAACTGTCATTCATGTTTGCGGCCATCTGTGTGTGTGTGTGTGTGTGTGTGTGTGTGTGTGTCTTGACTGACTTTGGTTTGACAAACTTGAACAGAAACTATTTATCGATTTGGATTTTCTATGTTCTACTTCCTGTACTCATCATGTACCAATGATGACGATGAAGATGATGATGATGAGGTGGAGGATGAAGGTGTGACTCACCCACATGTGTCCCCTGATCGCAGCTGTACTCCACATTGTTGAGCTCAGGAGGAGAGGAACAGGATCCTTGAAGCTGTGAACACATGACGAACTGGGACGTCCACTCACCGTCTTTGGTGCATCTGATCTCTCTCTAGAAACACACACACACACACGCACACACACACACACACACACACACACACAGTGAACACAAAACACTCACACCTGATGAGATTTGCATTTTGGTTTGATCCCTGAAAATCATGAAAAGAGTCAAAGCGACATTCTGTGACGCACAGACAAACATAGACACCCCCTCCCACACACACACACACACACACTCATACACACATTTCCTCGTCCGTCACATGACTGAGTGTTGATCAGGAGTTCATCTTACGTTTTCGGAGGTGTCAGGACACTGCAGCGTGCATACGGTGTTGTAGTAGAGGCCGTTGGAGCAGTTATACATCCCCTGGAACACGTGAGGGGGGGCCGGACAGGATATGAGCTCGCAGCCAGTGTCTTCCCACTGGCCCCCCTCCAGGCACTCCAACGTGAAGAACTTTCTAAAGGCAGCAGGGACAAACACGTTCACACAACCCTCGACCCGGCATCGTCTCCTTCCCGGTGTCACATGTCGTTCACACTGCAGGTCTGAACACTCAACTCAGAAAAACAGAGTTGTTTGCTTTCTAGTTTCATCACAACTCATGATCAGGTTGTACAAAAAAAAAAAAAAATCAGTCCACTACAACATGCCCATTGGCAACAAATCAGTTGTGTGTGTACGAGTCACTGAAATGGAACAAAAGAGATACAAAAACAGTCTGAACACCGGCTGTAGCTAACACAGCTAATGCTGCGCACCGCCATCTTGGATTCTGAACTCGGGGTCCTCTGAGTTGGACAGACGTCATGTGACATCAGCGTGTGTATGTGTAGGTTTGTATGTGCATGCGTGTGTGTGTGGTACACTTGCCTGCTTGTGTAGTACTGTGAGTTGAGGTATTTCATTGTACTTCATATTGTACGTTTACTGTTTGAATAACAAGAACCTACCTGTTTTACTGTAAAAGATTTCAGGTTAATTGAAACGTTTATATGTTGCCTGGGTCAAAGGTCGACTGGAATAGCTGCTGCTACTGACTTTCACATGTTGGACTAATAAAGAATCAGTGGTAATTAAAATGTTTACACGTTTGTTTGAGAAAGTCCAGCTCATAAAGATTCACAGCTGCAAATGGATTTTTACATAAAACAGGTTTTAACGCCGTTGAATGGAAACAGAACTGAAATGTAGGTTTTACTGCGCTGATACACCAGTAAAATCCAGCTACTTGATGAGCTGCATTAAATATAATGAGGAAAATACAGTATTACTGCTTCTAATGTACATGAGCTCATTGCTACAATCCGGACTGAGGGAAGGTGTCCGCCTGCGTCACAGACACACGGTGACTCCTGCTCACGAGAAAAACCTTCGGCTCACAGAACAACAGAACGGCAATGAGCCCAGAGAACACGATTAATGACGAAAGCAATTACCGGTGGAATCAGCAGCTTTATTGGACCCTAATGTGTTTTACTGAAGTGTCTCTTTAAACTGCAGCCGAGTCGACGTGACGCTCTGAAGACGTCCGAATCAAAAGTTTCTGTGACGTGGTTCCTGACGGGAATCTTGTAAAATAGTGGAAAAGAACAAATTTCCTCCGTTACGCAGGAAGACTCCGATGAGAGAACACAATTACTACGTCAATTAATACGTCTTTGCTGCTGAAAACTGAACCTACACTCTCCTGGTCAGACATACTATACGTGATTCTGAGGTTTGCCCCGCCCACTTTCTGGATGAATTCATGATTGCTACTTTTACATTTGTCCATGTATGTGTGTGATGATAGAATGCTGCGTTGTGTGTGAGTATCAGCAGCTTGTGTTTGATTCTGAGTTAAAATAGTTTTGAATAAATTGTGGTTTCTTTGTTATGGTTCTGATAAAAAGAGATTTTAGAAAAACTGTGAGTGAGGGGTCAAAAGCAACTCTGGTCCATCTGAGACAAAACAATCATACTGACACGTACCTCAGTACCTTCTTCCTGAGGCTTCCTCTGACGTAGAAACCTGGGTTGCATCTGTATCGACACACTGAACCCACGTTGTGTCCTGAGGCCAGGCAGTCGGACCCCAGCAGCTTGGCGTCGGGGACGTTTGGAGCCTCCGCACATTCTATCCTACAGTAAGCTTCAGGAAAAGACCACAGACCGTCCTCCAGACACACCAACCGGTCGCTGTCTCCTGAGGACAGAACAGCACAGGACAGAATAGGACAGCACAGGACAGGAGTAATTACGTACGTCATTACATTATTTACATCATTTAATTCTGTAATAAACATACGTAAGCGTAATTGGTTACAATACTGGAGACAAATGTGTAATATTTTATATCACTTATTTGTAATCACTTATGGAAATATCTATGATCACAATTTTATTTTTCTTTTATTTCTAACATGTAAAACAAAAGCAAAAAAAAAACCACCCACAGAAGTGATTAATACTAAAAAATAAATAGTACATTTCTGCAAAAATGATCTATGATTTAGTCTATATGTGTAATAATATTATCTTTGGGGTCAGTTGGACCTGATTTCATGTGTGAATGAATGCTAATAGTGTGAACTAAAAAACAGTTTGACAGGAGTCAGTGTTGATGCTGGAAGTTGAAACACTGACATGTGAAACATCTGAAACAGTTCACTCCATCAAATATAATCCCTGACATAACTATGATAAAGTCATTGACGTGTGTGGACCTCATGCTCCTTGAGTCGATCAGACCGATCACGGTTCACCTTGCAGGATGGCCGGGGATCCACAGGTGAAGGAACACTGTTTGCCGAAGGTGGTTCCCCGGGGGCAGCTGAAAATGGCGTGATACACGTGCGACTGGTCTGGGAGGCCGCAGTCCACTGGCCGACAGCTGACCACACGATCCCATAACCCCTGGAGACACTCCAGCTCCACTCGTCTCTGGAGGACGACACAGCACGAGAGACATTTACACAAAACAAGACTTTGTGAGGGACGGGGTGTGTGAGGGAACGGACTTCATTCACTCCCGACGCTGACTCCAGAAACTAACTCTCACTTTAACGACAACACAAAACTGGACGTGACGGCGAGGACAGAAGACAGAGACGAGCACACAGGACAATGGACTGGTGGACACTACCTGGTGCTGCGGCGTTTCTCTGCCGTTGATGACACTGATCCTGAAACCACGGTGACACTCAACGGAGCAGTGAGACGACTCGCCTCCTCCCGCGCACCTGCACAGACGCACTGACCGCTATGCTTGTGGTCTGATGGATGGACGGACGGACGAACGGACGGACGGGCCGTTACGAAGGTCTCACCTGACGGAGGCGTGTTCCACCTGGGGGACACTGCAGCTGTCCAGCTGACATGACTGACGCAAACAGCTGCACGGATACAGAAAGGAAGAGGAGGAATGAATGTTTGCCTATGTTGTTTTTTATGTATTTTCACTGTACAACAGATTTCTATCGTACGAATTATCTTCTTGTTTTTTTTGTTCTTATGTTTATGTTTATGTTTTAAACTACTATTACTTGAATGATATTATAGTAATATAGTATTAATAATATGTTATAATAATATTCATTTTAATGCTGCCATGGCAGCATTTCTCTCAATGTTGTGAGTGTGTGTGTGTGTGTGTGTGTGTGTGTGTGTGTGTGTGTGTGTGTGTGTGTGTGTGGTAAATAGGTAGCTGTGGGAGAGCCCACCCTCTGATGCGCACCCGGTCAGGGCGAAGGTGCTGAAGTGGCAGGACGTTCTCAGGGCGACGCCGTCGACAGCCACCGAGGGGGAGGAGAGGAGGAGGATGACGGCGGCGGTGAGGAAGAACGGCTGCGAGAGGTCGTGGGTCACGTTCACCACCAACGGGCTCCGATGACACGACAACTCGTGTGTGCCTGGCGACAAGAGATTCATGCGTCACACGTCCAAAGCATTTCAACACCAACGGGCACATGAACACGTGTTCCAGGTACCGAGCGAGTGATTCCTCCCACTGGTGTCGGACAGGAGGACACTCGCTGTCCTCCGACACGAGTCCCCGGACCACGACCCGTCTGACGCCAGATACACCAGCACCGACGCTGCCACTCCGGGCTGGACGAACCCCAGCTGGGACAGTGAGAGCATGAATGGATGAATAGATCAGTGGCTCAATGGATGAATGGATGAAGTACATCATAGTACACAGGAGCAGAACCAGGACCAGAAAGAGAACCAAAACTAGGAGCAGGATGAGAATCAGAACTAGTACAAGGACCAGGACCAAAACCAAAACCAGAAGTTGGGACTAGTGTCAGTACTACACCCGTAACCAGGAAAAAAAAAAACAGAATGTAGAACCAGAACCAGAACCAGTTCCCGTTCCAGAACTAGAATCCAGGACCAGTAGCAGAGCCAGTACCAGAACCAGAACCAGGACCAGGAACACTGTTTCTTCACAGTAGCAGTCCAGGTCCAGATCCTGGTCCAGGTCTCCTGCCTGCAGCAGTTTGACAAATGTGTCTGACTTATTTCTACATTAGATTTGTTTTGAAAATCAACAACATGAATCAGATTCTTTTTTTAAATCGTTCAAATTAAAAATGACGTTTTATTCCTATTTGTGTTATTATTTCTTCTTCAGGCTCCAGTCGTTCGCTAACGAACCTTTTCGAGCTTTAATTATGATGATGAATGGATCGTGCAGCACGTGGTTTGAGAGCAGTGATCATTATTGAATTATTTCTAATGACTGGAGATAAAGAAAGAACAT
This sequence comes from Aeoliscus strigatus, assembly GCA_901007665.1. NCBI lineage: Eukaryota > Metazoa > Chordata > Actinopteri > Syngnathiformes > Centriscidae > Aeoliscus > Aeoliscus strigatus. The sequence goes on along the minus strand of CAAKHB010003053.1, from coordinate 59,056 downwards.
GAGTCACCATTTGTTAATTATCTACAGACCATTAGTTGTGAAAAATCACTCCTGACCTGGGAAACAACGGGAGACAAGTTGTGTGAATCATACGATTGTTAGGAAGCTGTGTGTGTATGTGTGTATGTGTGTATGTGTGTGTGTGTGTGTGTGTGTGTGAGCAGCGTTGGAACGTGTTGAAAGCTGAAACCACCCACGATCAGTGAGAGATCACAGACAGTGTGTTCACCAACCTTCAGCCAGAACCAATGTTCCACGTTATTATTTATGTCCGACGGGGCTGTGCATGGGAACCAGACGTCAGGCGGGGGGTTCACCTCCAGTTGCTGGTACCTGCAATGCTTCACACGCGCACACACACACACACACACACACACTAATCTTCAACTGTTCCATCTCTGAGTCTGAATGCTGAACGGTGACAAAAACCTCTAACATCAGTCTGACAGGAAGCAGAAGCACCTGTGAAACACCTGTCTCCATAGCAACCAGTGGAAGGTTGAAGTGGATTCTCTGATCGCTAACTGAATGAATTATTCGTCGACTGACGACGGGTGGACACTGGACATCCAATATCAGCTGCTGCGACAACAACGTTTAATGTTTCATGTCGACAAGAGACGACAAAGGTTTGTTCACGTCTCTGGTTTGGACCTCTCCTCCACATTTCCAGAAACCAGTTTGAGTCTGAGTCTGAACCAGAACGACCAGGACCAGGACCAGAAATGAGTCCAGGACCAGGTCCTGAACCAGCACTGAACCAGAAGCGGCTGAGGACACAAGCACACATACACACACATTTACACACACACACCTATACCTTGGTGAGTGATGGCGGTCCAGTGGCAGCGTGGGCGGGGCAGCGCGCGGGGTCCTGATGAGAGGCCGTGGCGGTGGATGCCCACTGGTCGGTGTAGCCCAGCGGTGTGACGTAGCCGCAGTCGAGAGGACTGGAGCCGCGCTCGAACTCCTCGCACACGCCATCGCCATCAAACACGTAGCAGTGGCTGGGTTCACCTGTGCACACACACACACACACACGCGGAGGTTTGTTCGACAGCAGACGCCTGGTTTGTTAATCTGTCAGGATGAACGCTCGTCTCCCGCAGTCACACTCACATCCAAATGTGTTTGTCAGCGAACCAAATCTGAGCGAATGGATTGTGTATTTTCGTTGGCCGCTCCGGGCGTTCGCCACGTCAACTCGACCACATCGGCCGCTCTGCGCTGTCAGCACACTGTAACTAATGTACGAAATGAACTTTGACTTCAATTAATTACTGAAGAACTCATGAAAAAAAGTTAATAGGTGGGAGGAGAAAAATGCGGTTTGGCCGGTGAGTTTGGTCCCACGAGCATCTCGATGGGCCGGCGGTGTCTATAAGTCAGGAGGTGACAACAGCAGCATGTGTGTTACAAAGAACTGTCAGAGCAACGGACCCGACGCGTTCCAGGTTTGAAGGAGGAGGGAAGATATTTACAGGATTTCACTCCTCTTCCCGCTCTCTCTTTACTCTAGCACACTTGAATGTTCTTTGCCTGGAGAACAACAGTCACATGCAGAAAGATGGAGATTCTGTCAACGAGCGACAGACCTTCAACCCATGGGGTGGAAACAGATAAACTCGAAATACCCCTGCACGCTATTGGATACGACCAATCAGAACGAAGAACAAGGTGATGTTATCAGAGAAACGAGTTAATGTCAGAGTTTGTTTTGGGGAAAAGTGGAAGAGTTTGATGGAGAGACAGAGATGGAATGGAAATGATCCTTGGTTGGTCTTTGAAAGAAACGTCCAACTCGTTTCCTGGTGACGCCAAAGACAATTCAAACAGCCACTGCTGTCCTCTGTTAAGCCCCGCCCACGAACAGATTGACCCGTGTGATTGATCCAATCTTTGGATGATTTGGATTTGGTTGATTTTGTTCACAGTTCATGATGAGTATGTCCAGGTTAAGATGTTCTAAGAACACTGTAAGAGGTGAAGCACTCTTGTGCAGCAGCACGTCAAGGCCAAGAAAAATGCATTTCATGCTACTTTGTTGTCTCATATAACATGAGAGGAAACTGTGCGATGAAGGTGATGTAATGAGCTCTGTGTCCAGCAGGTGCTCCGCTGATCCTCAGCACAAATACACACATAGTACACACATACACACACATACACAGCGCACAGAGCACAAGGAAACATGTAAGTGAGGTGATGTGCATCATATGTGCAGGAAAAAAAGACATGGCTGGACTTCCTGTCCCACAGCTGAACAACGTGCATGAGCAATGGAAGAAGTGATGCAGCCGTCTGTCACACTCAGAGTGTGAAACACATGTAAAACCAGGGCTCGTGACGCAGCAGCGGAAAACAAGAGACGAGACGTTTGGTCTCATTGATGTGCAGACAGCTGCAGGACATAGACAGAGCCGCAGGTGTTCGACAGAGAATCAGGAGTTGGACACAGTGGTAAAAAGAGGCGTCAAATGTCAGATGGAGCTTCAGGTGTTCAACAGAGTCCAAAGAGTTAGAACTGTAGGTGTTAGACAGAGCCCAAAGAGGTAGAACTGTAGGTGTTAGACAGAGCCCAAAGAGTTAGAACTGTAGGTGTTAGACAGAGCCCTAAGAGGTAGAACTGTAGGTGTTAGACAGAGCCCTAAGAGTACAACTGTAGGTGTTAGACAGAGCCCTACGAAGTACAACTGTAGGTGTTCGACAGAGCCCAAAGAGTTAGAACTGTAGGTGTTAGACAGACTCCTAAGCAGTACAACTGTAGGAGTTAGACAGAGCCCTAAGAGGTACAACTGTAGGTGTTAGACAGAGCCCTAAGAAGTACAACTGTAGGTGTTAGACAGAGCCCTAAGAGTTAGAACTGTAGGTGTTAGACAGAGCCCTAAGAAGTACAACTGTAGGTGTTAGACAGAGCCCTAAGAAGTACAACTGCTGCCATCAGAGACTGATTTGCTTCAATTAGAAATCATAACTATTATTATTATTATCATTGTCATTTCTCATTTGATCCGCCACCATTGTTAAATACAAAACACTTTGAAAACATCCATGAAACATCTTTTCTTTCTTCCTTCTTTCACTATGACTTGACGATAGAAACACCTAACTTCTGTGACTGACTCACCTGCTGGTCAAAGTCTCTGAATGAATGGAACGTGTTTCCTGTCAGAACGGTTCTAAACAAAGCTTGAGACTCTCACATCCTCTGTTTCCTCTTAACGTCTGCGAACCACAAACCAGAAGCTTTTATGTCTTTGAAATTCAATTTCATTCTTTTTTCTTCTTCCTGCTACTTCACGCATCAGTGACAATTCTTTTCTCTCACACATTTGTATGTGTTTCACACGTTTGATAAAGGTTTGTTGTTGAAATCTGGTTTCCATGGAAACAGTAACTCACCAAAACAGTTAAAGCCCGTCTCCTTGGTGCATTTCTTCGAGCAGCCGTCATCATCCAACAGGTTCCTGTCGTCACACTCCTCTGTCCTGCAGAGACAACCGTCATTACCATCATCATCATCATCATCATATTCGTCACCATCATCACCACCATCTTCTTCATCATCATCAACATATGCATCAGCACCACCATCATCGTCATCACCACCATCTTCTTCATCATCATCATATTTGTCACCATCATCGTCACTACTATTATGATATTCTTCTTCAACATCTTCACCACGATCATCATCACAATCATCACCATCATCTTCACCACCATCACCATCATCATCATCATCATCATCATCACATCACCACCATCCCATGAACAGATTCAGCACACACACCCCTGGATGAGTCCGTCTCCACAGTACGGCTGCCCGTGAGTGTAAGTGAGAGTTGGTGAGGCGTCGCTGAGCAGCCCGCCGGCATCCACCTGGATCATGTAGCGGTACGTTTCCCCCCTCCGGACGGAGCTGGAGAGGAGAAGTTCATGTTCAGACACCTGTCAATCATCACTTTTCATTCAGTATCACGCTCCACTGACGTCACCTGACGTTTACCTGTCGGTGAACGTCTGCTGGCTCTGAGCCGATGGCGCCCTGGAGAATGGCGGCTGCCGCTGAACTCGGTACAGTAACGGTCGGCAGCTGGAGCAGTGCGGGCTGCCGGGGCCCGAGGACAACATGGCCGCATCAATCTCCATCTTCTCGTCAAACGTGTAGAGCTTGACGGCGACGACGGACAGTGTGTGAGCGTCGAGACGAAGGGTGAGGGGCGTGTCACACAGGACGTACTGAGGACCCAGGTGGACGGACTTTCCTGTGTCTGTCATCAGCTCGATATCAGCTACAGCTGGATTGTCTGAAAGAGAAACGACTTAACGTGTGTGATGTTTATATGTTGTAGTTTTTTCGCTCTACAATTGTGTGGACTCATATATATATATATATATATATATATATATATATATACTGTATATATACACACACACAGAGAAACACACATTTGAATTTTGATTTAAAGGTTTGAACTTTAGTTTGAAAGTCTTTAATTTGTATCTTCTTGTCTTAGTGACGTGCAGTATTCAAAGCACCATGACTCTTACTTGTAGAGACGTACGTGACCCAGAGCGTGAGCATCTGCGGGACGACAGCATGCAGGAACTTCAGTGTGAGCGTGCAGCCGTCCGTTTCAGGACACGGTGACGTCACGTTGGTGTCGTACAGGCTGAGCTCAGGACTCCACGCCTGCAGACTCGGTTCACAAGGCTGCTCCACGTCAGGCGGACCTGAAGGTGACAAACAGACCACTATGGATACAGAACGTGGAGGAGAACCTGACAAATCAGACGGGGATCTCTATCTCCAGAGCCTTCCCCAGGTGCTCTGTTACTTTCACCTATAATGTTTGTATCAAATTCCCATAACACATGTAGGAAAGTTCCTGCCTTTGTTCCACATTTCCAACAGAGACTGTCAGGTAATAAACCCATCCTATGGAGTCTAGAGGGGGTAAAGTAGAATATATTGGGTCAACTTCCCTCTGGCCTCCCAGATATATTTCCCAGAGTTTGCTACTCCTCATTTAGTTCACATTCCAAATCCCTCTGCCATATAATCTTCAAATTACTACAGATATCCTCATTAAGCCCTCTAAAATCCTGCATCATTAAATGTATCCGGCAGTAAACCCCACTCCATATACACCTCATACAGTACGGGGGCCAGTATATATCAATATACAACAGGTAATCTCCTCCTTTGTTCTGGGGGGCTCCATCTTATTTTTTTGGGTCATCCAAAATTGTCGGTGCTCTCCAAAGACCATTTTCAAACACAAGGTGGATTCAGTCTGCTAATCATTCTCCAACACCGGAAGCGTTGATCTGCTAATTGTTCTCCAACACGTTGTGGAACATGCTGTCAAACACGATCTCCAACACCAAGCTGCTAATTGTTCTTGAACACATTCCCAACACCTTCTCCAGCACGTTCTCACACACATTCACCAACACGTTCTCTGACACGTTCGCTGACACACGGTAGCACGGAGCGTGTTGCTGATTAGTGTGGAATCACGTTGAGCTGTTAACATCGGTTCCAGCTGAAGCTCATAAAAGCAGCATGTTAATGAGGTGTTACGTATTTCACACATGTTCGCCAGCAAACTGCCAGAAACGCACAGAACCTACAGAACCTATGAGAACCAGAGGGAACGTCCACAGGAGTATAGCACATTCACAGACAGGTAATGTTTACATTCGCTCTTCTTGACAACGAGCATCAGTAAAGATGCCTCACCCTCGCGTTGACACGTTGATGCTGATGTGCGACGGTGGACAGTGTGAATACACAATGTCCCTCTGATGTCCTCAGTGCTTGAGTGTCTGTCAACCTGTGTGTGTTCACTGACAAACTTCAGATCGTTCCATTGTTCAACCAGATGAATGATGTCCTCCCTCAATCCCTTTACGTCCTCCAGCACTGATGCTCGTCCCACAGGTGTCTCTCTATCATCTGTTGATAGAAATCTGCTGCTGTTGAGGCGTTTCCACAGTAACTGTCCACACTGACCACGAGCAGTGGGTGATTAATAATTAATATTAAGGATCTCGCCAATCTAGAAGTGATCAGAATGTTTCCAGCAGCTACCTGATTTATTTTTATAAAAAAAAATTACTAAAACCACAACTGCGTTGTTTGGAAAACCTGGGAAAATTTTTTTTATGGTCTACAGTTTTCCACATACACACCCCACACACACGCCAATGTAACTTTTCTGTTCATACAGCTAAATATTAGTTTGTGTGTGTGTGTGTGTGTGTGTGTGTGTGTGCGCACATGTTGGGGGCATTCTCCCACCACTAAAGTGCTGAAAGACGAAGGGGGACACTGGACACCAGCAGACTGTCTGCAGATATGTGGACGCTCCAATCCAACTCAAATCACTTTTAATTATCACACACACACACACACACACACACACACCCCTCCATGCTCCAGCAGAGGATTTCCACACAAGTGGGTGGGAGTTTCCACACAAGAGACGGAAAGTCGTTCTCCGTTTTCTCCTCCTTTATCTATCTCTTTCCTCCCTTACTTCTTTCTGTCCACAAGTCCTTTTTTTGTTTGTTTCCCAGCGCCTACAGGTCCTGTCGAAGGAAACAGGACGTGTCCAGAAATGAAGACGGGAATAACGAGGACCATGTGCTGACATCAAGTGAAACATCTCAGGAAACAGTTTTTTGGCCCGTTGTTCCTGATGGAGGCTTGAACATCAGCAGACTCGTAATAATCTTTGTTCTCGTTTTGGCTCAAACTCACTGAGACGCAATTATCATTTAACGATTTTCTGTTTTTTCCTCGTCCAGGAGCCATTAGCCTCGCACGCACCTGAGATTTACAGGGGAAAGTGTGTGTGTGTGTGTCATTCCTACAATATCATGGGAAGAATTGAGTGTGGTTTTCTTAGAAGGAAAAACACCAGTTTGATGATTTTTTCAAGTTAAAAACATTGAAAAATGAATCTTAAATTTAAAAAAAATTGTTGTTTGTTATTATTTTATTCCCTAACCATCCCTCATGAGATTCTTCCACTTAAGTCCAAACCAAAGACTCCAGATTTTATCTGAACGGCCCTGTTTGCACCTCAGCTCCTGTCGAGCAGGTGAAGTGATTCCACCTGTTCAACGGCCGATGATGGCTGCACTGTCCAATCAGCTGCGAGCCGGAGGTGGATTCCCACCTGATGTTGCGTGGCTGTGTGACACACACACACAACGGGGCTGACGTTTGGATGGAGGACAAGGAGGACGTGTTTATAAATCGGATTGAAGTGTGTCTTTACAACAGTTGAAATGCTATGTTAACATAACCACCACGTGGTAATACGCAGTGTCCAACTGCAAGTCCATAATCAGTGTTATCTTAGCCACCGTTTCCTCTTCTTGACAAGCGTGGCTGCTAATGATGCTAAAGCTACATCAGAATCACTGTCAGACGTCATAAAAAACATGGAAACCTGATGGGTTCTGCTTTACAGCAAGTGCCTGTTGCTACGGAAATGACTGGTTTACATGAGGTCTCAGCTCGGTGCCTCAGTGTGAAATTGGATTGTTGTATGTTTGACTTTTAACAATCTTGTGACTGACCCACAGCCTCCTCGGGGGTCCAGTAGCCCGACGTGTCACAGACGCGCGGGGACGTGGCGTCTGAGGCGAACTGGTGGAAAACGCCGTCTCTCTCACACTGTCCGCAGTGAACAGCAGAGCTGGTAGAGGAGGAGGAACTGGAAGAGAAACAGAAAACATTACTTGAATGAAACACTACAAACATTGCAGCCAATTCCAGGGGCAGAACTCCAGTAGGACTGGTATCTGCATAGGGTTTTTCATGCAGTCACTGGGAAGAGATGAACTTCAGTCTGCTGACTGTTGTAGGAGACAAGGACTTAAATGTGAAATAAAAACAAGCATGCCTACAAATACAACAGTAGCTCTGATTTATTCACTTCAGTTCAGAGGATCATTATGTACAAACTGAAGCAGGTGACATTTGTCCAAACAGACATGAAACCTGTGACGAAACCATCTCCATCCATTTACTCTACTCAGTGTGTGACAGGACAATGTGCAGTTTGTTGCTGGAGCTGCTGAGAAGCAGGAAGAACAGATGACCCCGCTGACCTGTGGTACAGGTGCCCGCTGACAGGGGGGAGCCAGTAGAGCGACACAGAGTCCGGGCTCTGGTGCGTCACCACGGGCGCCAGAGGGACGACGCCGGCTGAACGCTGCGTCAGCCAAGTCTGATACACCAGGTCCAGGTAGCAGTGCATCCGGGCCACTTGGTTCGGAGTGAAATGATTGGTGCAGTTATCGTCTGACGAGGAGCAAAGACAGGAACAGTTACTCATTAACTCACCTGACCGCAGGTCACGGGATTTTTTTCAGGATGAGAGTGTCCTCAGTCGACTTTTACCGTTTGACTCGTCCACTGAAATATGGACGGTCAATAATCGCCAGTCAACAATGAACTTAATCCTTCGCTAAGTTTCACTTGCTTTTGTCCGTCAAGGATGTGAGGTCACCTAACATCTGAAACTCCTGGCGGTTTTATTAGTATTTATTACTGATGCACACAGCTGGTTCTGAAGTAATACTACAGTACTACTACAACAGTGCGACCGACAGTATGTCTGTTCTGTACAGACATGAAGTGAATTTATGAAAAAAATTCAACAGGTAAAATCAGAAAACAGCTGAATTTACAGTGAAAACACACACACACTACACCCATACACACGCACACACAGTGCTGTAGATTTACCTTCTGAAGTATTTGTTTCACATTCGCACCTGTGTAACTCATGTAGTTTCTGTAGGGTGTGTTCCGGTACGTCGTCACTCCACACGTGTCGTTCACAGCTCCCGGGTCCCGACAGGCTTTGGATTTGGGAGTCGGCGCCGTGTCAGCGCACAGATCTCCTGTCTCCATGGACGGGGTGGTCTCCTACGCTCACACATTCCCAAACAGGAAACACATCATCAAACGCCGTCAGCCGCCGTGAAACACGTGAGACACACTCATCAACAGACAACTGGAGTCGTACCTGACACGGGTCATCGCAGGAGTCCCGCTCACTCACCCCCTTGAACACATGGTACAGTCCAAAGATGTGGCCCATCTCATGGATCATGGTGTTGCGGTGGCCGATCTTACCGTAGTATGACGGGTTCAGCACCATCCCACCTGAGGACACCATCAGAAACAGAGATCCAGTTTCTTCTTTAATGGTTGTCATGACAACGGGCAGAGTAAAGGAGGCGTTCTCCTCCCCAGCACCGTTCTCCAGTTCCTGAGGAAACCTGATAGGTTACTAGCCAGATGACACATAATCCGAGGTCTCCAACCTGCTAAAACTACCCTGAGCTCCTCACCCTGTCTCTGTCAGCTCCTTCGATTACGAAGGAACTCCCTTCAGGCACAAATCAGAGATCCACCATTAGTTACTAGTAGAAGCAGTGGCAGTAGCAGTAGAAGTAGTAGCAGTAGCAGTAGTTCAAAGAGCACCCCTGTCTCTGACTTAGAGGTGCTGACTCATTCTTGACTCGGGTCTCCCAGGCAGATGTCTTGTTGACAGTAATTTTGTATAATATAAAGTTTTATCATCGTCTGGGTTCAAAATGTGTTGCTGGAACAGAAGAAGAAAAAGAAAACTGGTGTGCTGTCATGTTAAAACCTTTAGTGATGGAGAACTCGCACAACTGCCTTTCATTTCCTGTCTCGTCCGTTCAGAGCAGATGTTCGGCCCATGAGAGCGCCTCAGATACTTGCTGACGACAGACAAGATGAGTTTGTTGGTTTTTCTGTTCCTGTGTGGTGGAGCCTCGTGTGTGCGTCCGTCCACAAATAAAGAACAGCTGTCCAGCCGGCAGTGGCGGCAGCGACAGAGAAAGCCGCTCGGCTTTGTTTGGAGCTTGTTGGGTTGATTGGGCTTTTCCAGTGGAACGGAGCCTAATGACTGCGAGAGGAAAGAGGCAACGTGCCGGGAAAATCACGCTTCTTCTCATGTGGCCGAAGTTCAGACAAGGTTATGATGGTGACAGAGGAGATAAACAGACACGGAGAAAGAAGTTGGGACAAATAATGGCTTATTGACGACGTGTCAGCGCCATCAGGAGGATTCACAACGTCCACATGAGCGCTGACAATCAGACGCCATGAAATACTTTGGACAAACTTTAAACAAGCTGTGTTAGGTCAAAGCACAACTTTGCCTTCACAGATTTACTGCTGTGGGACAACACATTCTCTTATATTAGCTTAGTTTAGTCAACACGATTATTAAAATATCAGCTTGATGCAGTTTCCAGTTTGAAACAGCTACAAACACAACAGCAGCACGTGAAAGATTAAAGACGTCAGAACACTGAAAAGTTACAAAGACAAATATCAGATCAGATTAGATCAGATCGTGTATTCAGTGGGTATTTGATTGTGTGTAATATTACATATCACATATTTACCATAAAACTATGAAATCGATCCAGTTATCTGTTAGTATGTTCCACTTCTTGCAGTCCGAGTCAGAATTTGGGTTGTTTTCCTCCAACAGGAAGTGGAACACGGTATTATCTGTCAGTATCAACTGTGTTCAGACTGTTTTTGATGTCAGTGTCATTGTTGTAGTTGTACGTGGAACATCCCAACAACTAGAACAAGAACGCTTGTTTGTTTGTTTGTTTTTGTGATGACAGTGGAACGCAAACAATTTGGTTTTCACCTGGCAATTATGTCATTGTAATTTGCTGACTCATACATTTGCGGGTGAAACACATAACACATTGTTTGCAGCCAGAGACTGTTTCTAGGAACCGACCTGAATTTATTTATTTGGGACATTTACAGTCTTAGTACTGTCAGTATAGTACAGTATTCATAGTTTATTTATAATGTTCTCTATTATTCTTTGTATAGTGTTGAGTTATTTTCCATATTTAATTTGTCTTTATTTATTATGATTTTGTTAATATAGTCGTTTTTCATCCCCTATTGACTTTTCACTTGACTCCAGGAGCTCAAAAGAATCCCTCTGCGCTTGGACTGACTGTGCACAAAAGTCAAATAAACGTGTTGAATGTTGATAGACACAGAATCATTGTGTGTGTGTGTGTGTGTGTGTGTGTGTGTGTGTGTGTGTGTGTGTGTGTGTGTGTGCACTAGGACCAGTAGCAGA
>CAAKHB010003053.1:33084-47853 GCA_901007665.1 Aeoliscus strigatus | reverse complement strand
AGGACCAGTAGCAGACGTCTCTTCAGTTACCCTGCTGTGTTAAAGCCTCCTTCGCCCACGGCCACGTCGCAGCTCCCGCCAGCTCTTCACGCACCGAATTGCTGGCGAAGAAAACATTGAGGGTGTCGGTGCCGCTCAGCCGAAGCTCCTCCTTCAGCTCCTTCACACTCATGTACGCCCTGCAGCGGTGGAGGAAGCAGAAGAGGAAACATGATGTCATCCCGTTTGCACTCGCTCTGAGTCGAGATGCTTAGAGCAGATCATGTTCCACCGGTTTCCCTGACAGGAACCGGAGCTCCTGATACGTTCATGAGCTGTTCATGTACTAATTTATCAACTGTATGGTCATTTTTTTCAGGGGTGTCAAACATACAGCCCACGGGCCAGCAGTTGTCCTCCAGAGGGTACAAAGGGTGAAAGTTACATTAGAAAACATCTGCAGTTTGTCAGTAACTGCAGTTGCTGTCCCGTTGTCACTAAGAACCAGAGAACTAAAAGAACCAGCTCCACTTCAGTTTGTGTGGTGAATCAGTTCAGGAGAGGAGTAGGACCACATTCATAGGCAACTGGACGTGCTGTTTGCTTCAAGATGTTTTGCCTGATCATCCGAGAAGCTTCTTAAGTTCTAAAACATTCATTTTTCGGAACTGAAGAAGCTTCTCACTGTCAAGACACAAAGAAGAAGAAGATGGATGGACGAAAAGACACATCACACTCAGCAGCTTCTGTAGCCCCAACACAGCACTGGGATCCACCATTGTAGTTGTGGGCGGGGTTGGTGCTATGGTGGGGCTATGGGAAAGATGGATATAGGTTGGAAACACGCAAACATCTTCAGGTTTGTTCACTCTGGGACCCGGTTTCACAAATGACTGTACTGGCTCCAAAACGCTGGTGAACAGGACGTCCAAAGGACAATAAACCTGAACTTGTCTCCGTGTGGATGTGGTGTCGTCGTGTCCTGAGAAAGAGGGATCGGTGGAATGTGTGACATCACAGCTTGCTTTAATGTCTCATCCCTGCGCCTGCTTCTCTGTGACGCTGATGGACCGAGACACACAGATCTGTGCAACTGATCTTATGTCTTGGACGCGTTGATGTCACACGTCGTTTTTCTCCTTTGCTTTCATAGCTGGAAACCGTTGGCATCTTTCACTTGTGAGTGTGCTGCACTCACATGCCAGACGGCTCTGGATATTTGCTGAGTCGTCTTCGGTTACCTGCTGCACTTGAGCTACGCAATGAACAAAACATCTGTTTGTCTGTGTGAACTGGCATTTACCTTCGACGCAGCCGTAATTAAAACCTGAAACTACAGATCAAATCCCACCAACACGCTGGATGACTCATCCGTGATCTGTATTTTTATTCATTTCACACAAACAAAAATGTTTTTTCGATCATTATAATGGAAAACTGCAATGTTGAAGCATAATTTAATATTGATCTCGATTATTTGTTTTATGAAGAATAATTTAATCAAGCTCTGCTTCACGGGCAAATTTATTTATTTGACTTCACCAGGTTTCAATCTGTTTTTTCCCTCAGAAACTTTGCATTGTATTTGTGTGTAATTGCTCATTTCAGGTTTGACTTGACGCTGCTGAGACGAGGTTCCAACAGGCAGACGCAGGAAACATGTCAGTGGCACTTTGAAACAAAATGTGTTAAAAAGAAATTTTGAAATATTGATATAAATAGAAATATATTGAAGAATGAAAATATAATTAAAATATAAATAATAGATATATATCAATATCAAACTTACAGGTGATCCAAAGAGCTGTACATTCAATTAAATATTATAATTTTAAAAATATAATAATTTGCATTTGCCATCTTAGGTTGCAAAATAATGCAACCTAAGATGGCTATTTTCCAACAGAGATTACACAGACTGAGTGAGACAGATGTTCTGGGTAAGCTGGAACATCTGTCTGGTAAGATTTTTTTGTCGAAATGTATTGTTCATTGAGTTAATTATTATTTATCATTGTAACTACTATTATTCGCTTTTGCATTTTTATTCTATCCTTTACTTTTGCTTTTGTTTTACATGTTACAAATTTTTTAAAAAAAGAAAGTGTTCAGGTGTAACAAAAAATGTAATCATGAATATTTCCATTTAATTACACATTTGTCTCCATTAATACAACTTTTGTAATTAAATTCCACAACAGTCATTCCATAACTCCCCCAGCCCTGGTTCCATGTCAACAGATGGATATTGATTGATTGTGTCACAAAGAAAACCAAACTGAGCTGATATTCCCTCACAGCCAGCAGATCCAGCAGGTACGTTAGGTACGTTAAGATCGATGGTACCAAGGAGTTAGCAGAGTACTTTTTAATGCACCGCAGACTCTGTTTTCCAGCAACTCACTGTGGGATTGTGTGACACCTAAATGACACAACTGTACGATCAGGGGTGTCAAACACATCCTCAAGGACCACCTATCCAGCACCCCACTTCTACCTTGCTGGATCCATCCATCCATCCATCCATCCATCCATCCATTTATTCATTCATTCTTCTGCTTGCTCTGGTTACGGGTTGTGGTTGCGCTGGAGCCGATCCCAGCTGTCAACACGTGGACGTCAGGGTGCAACCTGGACGAGTCACCAGCTCATCACAGGGCCACATGAAGGACAGACGACCATTCACACCTATGGGCGCTTTACAGTGAAGACTTAACCTCAGCAGGAATGGAGGTGGAAGGGAGGGAGTACCCAGAGAGAACCTACACAGACATAGGGAGAGCAGGCAAACTCCACGGAGAAATCAAACCTGGGACCTTCTTTCTCTGAGGCAACCACTGCACCACCGTGTCGCCCTCACCTGAATCAGTCTCTGAGAAGTTCTGCAGAGGCCTGATAACAAGAATCAGGTGAGTAGGAGCAGGGCCACATCTAAACCCTGTGGGACACGCGGCCCCCGTTGACCAGAGTTGGACACCCCTGCTTTACATCACGTTCTATTTGTCTTCTCTGACCATGAAAACATCCTCCCGGTCCTGTTATTGATCCATATGTGTCCATCATATTTTTCCACACAACGACACTTTGGCGCCACCTGTTGGCCCCCGAAAGGACAGGTTTAATTTTCAGCAGCTGAACGCATAAAAAATGAGCCATGAAACAATACAACACATACACACACACACACACACACACACACACACACACACTCCTCCAACCTTTACTGGCTCTTCTTCTGCTGACTCATCACTACCTTATCTGGACATGAACTTGATAACAGACACACAAACACTGACAGCTTTGACCATCGCCGACCTCCGCCAAGCTTTGGACAAATTTCCTGCCTGATTGTGTCACTCCAAAACGAAATGACTCGACTGTTTGGATTCACCCCTACGAGCCCAATCATTTAACTCACAGACATCTCATATATCTGGGTTTAATGTGAGCACTTCACACACCACTGAACTCAAACTCAGACAGACAAACGGCAACAAAAACAAAGTCTCCTTGGCGGAGGTAATTATTGCAGCACATTACTGGCACATGAAGCAGAGATGAAGGTGTGGAAGCAGGAGCGCAACGTCAAACTGTGTGTGTTTGTCTCCAGAGCCGTTTATCTGATCTACTTCACATGTTGATACGGAATGCAGCATTTTAATTTGATCTGGTCTGGCCAAATGACGCACTGACATGAATAAAACTGTGAGAAATCATCTGCACTCCAACTGCACGCTGGACGAGGACTCACAGAGCAGACAGACGAGGCGAGGCGAGCGCTGGAAACAAGACAGAACCCGGTTCCACAGAAGTCAAAGAGTGATTGTGTCACACCCAAAACTACGCTTCACTTCAGAATAGAATAGCATTAATTTACCATTGTTGTCTCCACTACCTATCTGTACTTTAATTATGAGCATCACATTCCTGTTTTTATTCACCACATTCATTCATGTCATTTAAAAGCTAAAAATAAACATATCAACTTTAATCTTGTGCCTCCTAAATAAAAGTAAAAAAGTATAAAATGTTTAGTCCTTTTACTACTGAAATAGTTTGGACTGTAATGACGCATATCACTTGCAAAACTCAGGTCTGCAAAGTTACTCAGGGTGTGACGAGATCTCGTGTGGCTGCACAAAACTGCCGTGATGGCGTTTTCTACCGTGACACAAACACATAAACAATGTAGACCATGGGGGAGTGTTTGTGGATTTTTTCACAGACAGAGAGAAGAGGGAAGAGAGAAGTAGCAGGACACGATGGCCGACACGGAACTCCACTCCGCCCGTCAGGTCTCTCTCTGTCCGCCTCCATCCAGCTCTGATAATCAACAGACCACAGTGTGTTTTAGACAGATAAACCGTGTTCAATGAGAAGGCGATGAGGAATAAAGAAGTGGATCGATATCGCCAATAAAACTGCTGGTAGCCTTCTGTGTGGAAGGCAGCAGTCAGCCGGCCCTCTGTCGGTACTGACCAATCAGAGGCCGGCATTCAGTCTCTGTTTTCACTGACAGAGTAGGGCTTGGTTCACTTTTAGACTTTTTAAAAAATAAATATTTAATTTGATTTGTGGAAGAAGTTCAAAATCTGATACTTCGGTCATGCATGGATGAAAGTTCTCCTGCTTTGTTATATGACCCATCCAGAGGCCTATCTTGCTATATGCCACATCCCTCTTGGGGGCCCCAGAGCTGAATGTTCAGCCTCTTCTGAGGAGAATCAAAGTGACTTTATCCTTTATCCCTTATATGCTTAAAACATAATATAAAATAAGCCACAATGATGGTTGGTGTGGCTGGTGTTTTTGTGGCATAATTCAGTGAAAATCGGTTGATTCCACTGTCATGCAGTGAGTGACGTCCACCAACAAGTGTCCATCGTTCCTGGCAGTGAGGAGATGGATGGCAAATGGTGCTACGCAATCAAAAACAAGTTATCATAGAGCTGGTTATGATTTGTGTGCTCATAAACCCAAACCCGGTTTGGCAAAATAGGGGCCCCTATAGGACCCCAACAAAGCCAGACACGGCCCTGCCAACAGTGACGTTTACACCTCATACATGCACACGGAACAGTCAGAGAACAGGTGTGGTTGTAGAACTGTTGTTATCTGTTTTATGAAGCAACATGTAATGATACAAATCTATGTTCAATCTATCAAATCGAACACTTGCTTGTTCAGAATCTTCAATGTTTCTGTTTCGAGTACATTTTAAATTGTTTTCAGGTGTATATTCTCCATAGGTAAATTGATTATTGATGATTATTAGTTCCCCTCCTGGAGCCCTCAGACAACACTCGATTGGACCCTTGTTTTACATATTTTGCCCTGATGAAGACCATGTGCTGGAGCCTTCTTTTGATTTCTGACTGTCTGAAGCGAATCTTCTCTGTGGTCCAAGAGAAACAACCTCATACTGGTTTGTTACGTTTGGACTCACTTTAGAGCTCAGTCGTCTGGAGACCACACGCTGCCGGGTGTGAGCGCGTCTCTGCACAGAACCACCAGCACATGGGTGTGGAACGCTCCCGTTCGTTCTCATTAGAACAACCGACCCCCCGCTGAGGACCAATGCCATTCATTCAAGTCAACAACAAAGTAACCTGCCAGAACTTAAGACCAATGCAGCTTCAGTTGTTGTCTTGACAGGTTCAGACTGTTTCCATCAATCAATCACCAGTCAGGTTCACTGCTCTTGTTCCTCTTCTAAAATACATGACTTTCAGATTAAAAACAAAAAAAAACAAAACACTGACTAAAACATCAGCCTCACCTGTCAGCTGATTCGGGATCGAAACAGGTCTTGAGGACATCGGTGACTTCCGGGTCACAACAGTCGCCGTCGTCATAGTCGTGGTGTATTGTGTTACACTCCATGTTACAGACCCCGTCCTGTCTCTTCCAGTTGTAGCAGGGCCCCAGGCGGAGACAGTCCCCCCCATCGTGTCCCGTCTTCGGGTGGTCGCATTCAGGATCGCACTGGCGGTTCCCAATTTTCCCGATGCGACAGTTGCTGAGGATGAAGCGCTGTCTGAGGCTGGAGTTCCTGACGGCGTGCACGCTCAGATCCAGGCTGATGTTGTATGGTCGAAAGGCCTCGGTCAGGGCTCGGTGCTGCAGCTGGATCTGGGCTTGTGTCACCGTTGGGTTTCCTCCGTCATCGTTGGCGAGGTTCACGATCCTGTAGCGCACCCGTTTGGGGGAGCGGAGCTGCCAGTGACTGTTGTAGCCGCTGATGATGTCGGTGTTGTCACACTGCGTGAGGCCGCAGGGCGGGGGCAGGAACGAGGATACCACCTCTGGGTCAGGAACAGGCACGGTGACGATGGTCGGATGGAATCCTCCTTTGTGGGGAGTCCACAGCTGGTGAGCCTGACGTTTGAGGGACAGGACTTTACTGTTACACACTTTATTACTGACGTCATTGTCCAATGAGCCAATCACACAGCAGCAACTCAGTGCATTCGGTCCCTTAGGTTGATTTCTGTATTATCACATTTGACACATTTTGTCTGTTTAAATATCATTCTATCATCCTTTCACACACCGACATGCATTTATCGTCTTCTTAATTCTGCTTCTTGGGCTGTTTTTTATTTTATTTAACAATCTCTTTTGTTTTATCATGGAACATACTGTGGTTACTTGTACAAGTTCTGTATGAATTAAGTTTGAATAAGTGGTTGTTTGAGGCGTGGAGAAGATGATGAAGGTAATTCAGGTCAGTCAAAATAAAATCATATTGGCATTTAACTAATTTTATAAAGACAAGGTAGAAAAAAACATTTTTACATGAGTGAAGTCCGCCCACATCGACAGCACCGGCTCCGCCTTCTCCGTTTCCACTGGTCGCTGCAGCAGGTCTTCATGAGAGCGGGCGAAGCCCCACAAGACCACACCCCCAAGGTAGCCCCTGAAGCTGTGTCCCTGCTCTGACTGGTTGCTGCCCAGGAAGAAGGTTCTGCAGGTCCTCATGAACAGACTGTAGAGGTTCCCTGACTGGATGGCGCTGACTCCCACCTGAGAGGACACACAGGTGAGGACAGGTGAGGAGAGCAGTAGACAGGTGAGGGTGGGTGAGGTCAGGTGAGGACTGGAGAAGAAGCAGAAAGTCAGAGCGTACCTGTGCTCCATCCACATACAGACTCATGTTGTGTCCGTTGTACACCACCATCAGGTGAGTCCAGGCGTTGGCCGTGTAGCGCCGGTGGCCGTAGACGGTGGTGGACCTCACAGCTCTGTCCGTCCTCAGCGTGAAGTAGAAACGTGCGTCTCTGCCGCCGGCAGATTCCACTGTACGGATGCCGACAGACCAGCCCTTCTCACTGAGGGGGTGGGAACAGTTGTCATACACACCTACGGTCGAGGCAGAGGACAGAGACGACTTTATGAAACGTCTTCAGAACAACAGGAATGGGAAGACAGACGGGAGACAGACAGAGACAGACAGGAGAGGACAGAAAGACAAAGACAGGATGGACAGTAAGAGTTGGACACACAGAGACAGGATGGACGGAGGCAGGAGCGGACAGAAAGGGGAAGGAGAAATGACGTATTTCAGTCTGTGAGGGCAAAATATTTTGTTTCCATCCGCTGCTCACACACACACACACACACGGGCCGACAAACACACACAGGGCCAGACAAACACACACAGGCAGACAAGCACGCACATCTGCTGCTCACATGTGGAACACTGGGACAGTGAAGGGTCAGGAAAGCCCTGTGTGTGTGTGTGTGTGTGTGTGTGTGTGTGTGAGAGTGTGTGTAAATCAGTGATTGAATCAGTTGTCTTGCAGCAGCCGTTAGCGGTTGGGATGTGTGTTAATGTGACAGGCGGAGACGGTTCGCACACGATGATGTAGCACACGTGTTCCCTCAACCGCCTGCCGCTATGTGGAAAAACATTCCAGGCGTCGCCGAGCTAATTGTGTCTGCTAGCAGCTGCTGTGCACTTAGCTCTGAGGTGCTAACACGAGCAGCTGGAATTCAAACAGTCTGCTAACGCGACGTGCGCGCAGCGGTGCCATTTGCGGGAAGTGACACCTAGAATCAGCCCATGACCATCTGAGCAATGCTTCCTGTTTATGCAAATATGTCATGTGACCTGAGCTGACTGGTCATGTGACCTGAGCTGTGACCTGAGCTGACGGTGATGTCATGGTGATGTGACATCAGCATTTCTTCTGTCTTATGTGAACTGTTCGGTGATATACTGCCCCCTACCTGTTCACACAGGAAGCACTACCACTTATGTACAGTAATCACTTTCATTATTTATCACATATTTCAATAGTTTCAGTAATTCTTAATTTAGCTTTCATGTATGCAAGTCATGTAATAGTGAATCTATTCTCACCCGTTTTCATACACGTTTGATAATGCGATGTCACTCTGTCACAGAGGTATTGATCCATGACAAGCTTCATTATCAGACAGCTGGATCAGAGAAACGTTGGCCACGTGCACCACCATCAGACCAACCGAATGAATCGACTCCCACTGCTGCCGAACACAGGAACAGTTGACCCACTGCTATCTGAGGTCAACAAACAAACACAGCGTCACATGGTTCCAGCACTCACATGAGGAGGCAGCGGGGCGGTTAAAACTTTGATCCAAGTAAATGTGAGCGGACGGAAACAGTTTGTGGTCTCGCTCACTATCTACTGCTCAATTTGTCTGGTGAACGTTTGATTCTGTCAGATGTGCAGCTTCTTGGAAAACCACCGGGGTTAGTTCGTCTGCACGTGGTAAGTCCAGTTAGGTTCCGTCTCATGAGACCAGTGTGTGTGTGTGTCTGTGTGTGTGTGTGTGTGTGTGTGTGTGTGTGTGTGTGTGTGTGTCCTGTGTGTGTTTCTTCAGCTGTACCTGACTGCTCCTAAAAGTCATGAATGAATAAACATGAATGAATCAGTCCACGTCCACACTAAGTTCAGCTGAATCCGCAAATGTTTTGTTGTCGTGTGGATGTTTTGGAGTGAATACATTCATTTGTGACACCGGGTCCCAGAGCGAAAAATCTAAAGACCCATTGCCAACCCATTCGCATCTTTCCTGAAGTGATGACATCATAGCCACTAACCCCGCCCACAACACCGATGTTCAGAAGCGGCTGAGTGTCATGTGTCTTTTCATCCGTCCACACAAACGTCTCCTTCTTGCTCCATCTTCCATCTTCTTCTTCCTGTGTTTGTTTCCATCACATGCGCCATGTCTTTTCTGTTTGTGGTGTATTTCTGTGGCGGTGTGACAGTGCCACACACAGGCCTGGGGGATGTACTACCGCGTTTGCACACGCATTTCGTGGTATTCTGTGATCATGGAAAACAAAAAAAGAACTAGTTTGGTTCTGTCTCCGTGTGGACATGGACTGCGTTTGAGATGTCACCTGCTCCTTCACACCTGATTCCAATCAGCAGCTCGTTCATAGACTCCTGCAGAACTTCATGAAGATTGTTCATGAGCATCAGATGTGCTGGAGACGTTCAACATGACATCACTTTTCTTCTGCTGTTGCTCATAAACTGACTAACACTTTCTGTCCTTGAATATTAGGTATTTCAGATATTCTGATGATGCTGCCAGGTGCTATCCCAATAGTGCCTGATGTGCACAAAGCACAGAAAGCGTACACTGGCGTGGTGATCACCAACTGAGAGATAGTTTAGTGAACGAGTTATCGAGATGAGATCAACTTTGACATTTCAACACGGCAGGATCATAAATAATGATCAACAACACACAACCTCACATACATCAATAACCTGCCGGTGGAAGCAGTTTCACGCTGCACAATAAACTGAATTTCAACCAACAGATGATCGGGGGTTCGTTTCACAACGCAGGTGGTTAAAACCCAGAGATTGTTCGTTTAGAAATGAAGAAAGCTCTGCAGCATCATCCTCATGTCAATGTCACTGACAAATGGAACGTCTTTGTGAAAATTAAACACACAGGGGGTCAATTTGGTGTCTGTGGGGGGGGGGCATGTACCCACGTTTCGGCAACATTTTTTTAAATGACAATATGAAACTGTGAGGACGATAGTGGAGTGTTTGCAGTCATGGTGCTGTTCCACGACACAGTTCCAGTAGGTTAGTAGGTTCACCACAGTGCTCGCTGAACTGAACCCTGAGCGATCTGCGTCAGAGGTCAGAGGTCAGAACCAACTCTGGGTTTTTAACTAGAGCTGCTTTTTGAAACGGGCCTCTGCCGTCCATCCACACAGACGGCTCTGGTCCTTCTGGATCGTAGCATGATTGAATCTGTTGGCTCAGGGTCACTGCAAACACACACATACACACACACACACAGATAACCTGCAAAAGAAGTTCTATTTAATCTGCCATCCCGACATAAAATAATCTGTGCAGGAGGACACAGAATTTGTTTGTGATGTTTCCGCTTTTGTTTTCTGCTTTTGTTTATCTACTGAGTTTCTGTGTGTGTGTGTGTGTGTGTGTGTGTGTGTGTGTGTGTGTGTGTGTGTGTTACTTGAAAGTATATGGTATACGAAAAATATTAACAATTCTATCCTTAATGATCTGTTTATTGTAATACTTGATTATTTCATACTAATTGTTTAGTTCATCTAGACCATTTTTATTTCATTCTATTGAATTTCTATTGCTCAGAGCTGCTACACACACACGCACCCACACACTCACCTGCGATGATAGCCGGGTTACTCTGCCCCCCCTCGGGCTTCACCCACAGCTCCATGCTGAACTTTGACCTCGGCAGTTCCACCCCTGCTTCCGGTTTGAGCCTCAGGTGTTCCCGCCGCCCGCTGAAGTACAGGGCGGTGATCCATGAGGGGGGCGCCCCGGGCACCGGACCCCCCCACGGAGAGGCACCGCCGGCGGGCAGCTTCACGGGCGCATCGGCCTCCTCCAGCTCCCCGGAGTGGTCCTCGTCTTCCAGGGACCCGGCGGAAGACCGCGGCTCCGGCGTGGGGATCCCCCGGATCCGCTGATCGTCCGCCGGGCTGTCGGGGGGAACTTTCCACCAGCTGCTGTTACTTCCCCCCCCGGTGCTGCGGTGCAACCTGGAGCGGGGCTCCCCTCCAGGACGTCGGTCCCTCCTCTCCTGTGGCGACCGTTGTTGATCAAACCGTCTGGCCAACGCGTCATTTACGACCCCAATTCCCGGTGCAACATCCTCCGCCACACCCCGGCTCCCCCGGTCCTCCCCGGCTGGAGCGCCCCGCTGTGCTGCCCTGGAGTCGGACCCGCAGCCTCCTGCGCAAACCGCGGACGCGCTGTCAGCTCTGAGCTGCCCTCTCCTGCTGCTGCTGCTGCTGCTGCTGCTGCTGCTCCACGGGACCGCTGGAGGGCGCTGCTGGGGCGGGGAGAGGGAGCGGGGGTGCCGCCGGAACCTCCACATTCCGGACACGGCGCAGGGTTCACCTGCCAGCCGGGAGAGCTCGCTGTCTGCTCGCCGGGCCAGAGCGCGCTTGTGGCGGCTGAGCGCGCCGGAGCGAGCGGGGGTGAGGAGCCAGGTGTTGGTGAAGAGCACCAGGAGGACGACCAGGACTCTGATCGACAACATCTTCTCAGCTCGGACACCTTCTGATGTTGAGGATGAAGAAAAGAGGAGATCAAAGCTGCTGAGAACGTGTGTCTGGTTTCCGGAGAGAGCGCATTGGAGTTCGGTCACGACTCGGAGGGATTTACAACCTGCTGGACAAATTGGAGCAGATATGAGCTGTCAGAGCTTCCAGGCGGCTCACGCCGACTTGTACCGTAGTACTCTGAGGTATGTTTGCAGTAACGCAGACTTTTACCACAAAGAGCGCAGAGTATCGGCGCAGCCGCAAAAAGCTCCTCTGCACTTTGCGCGGACTTTCAGAGGCGCTTTTCCTCCGTTCCATTCATGTCCTCTGTCTGCACGCGGTCCCCTGCCCCCGTCCCCCGTCCTCACAGGCAGGTTGGACCATCTGAGAGCTGCGTGAAGTCCTTCTGAGACCACATGTCGTCTAATGACGGACGAAGATGTGGAAGGTGCGTTCACCTGAGCGCTGCGTCATCAGCGCGTCCTGCTCCGTCTGTCTGCGGCTGCCAGGTGAAGCCCAGGTGGAAGATGGAGAGGGAGGTTCAGTGCAGAGGAGAGGAGGAAGAGGAGGAGGAAGAACCCTTCTGCTGCCTGAAGAACATCTTTGGACAGAATGTCAGTCGCTGTGCTGGTGCGTCAGAGAGACAAACTGAGCTCCTGCAGACAAGTAGTGTCCTCATCCATCTCTCTCTCTCTCTCTCTCTCTCTCTCTCTCTCTCTCTCTCTCTCTCTCTCGCTCTCTCTCTCTCTCTCTCCAGTTGTCTTACGTTTTTTTAATCAAGGAGCCGCTGACATCACCGGTAAAGGAAATGTGGTGGAATGAGGCTCCTACCTTTGTCTCCTATAGCGGGGAAATCCTCCTCCTCCTCCTCCCATCCCTCCTTCTCTTCCTCCTCCTCTCAGCCCTCCTTCCCCTCGTCCTCCTCCCATCCCTCCCTCTCCTCCTACTCCTCCTGCAACTCCTGCATCCCTGTGTAGTTTATTGATGTATTTATTATCCTCTCTCGCCCCTCCTCCTTCATAGAAATGAGTTACGATGACTGCAGTAAAAGTTTGAATTTTAAATTACAGACGGGATGTGATACTTTGGAGTATTTCTTATATTTATTGCATTTGTTTATTTAAATACACGTTTGAGAATATTTTATGCAGTATCCCTCTAAGATATTCCAACCTCATCTCCTCCATTAAAAATAAATATGCAAATATATTTCCTCTGACAAGTTGGACTGCTGAAACATAAGATACCTTCTTCTTCTGATTTCCACGTCATATTTGTAACTTGGAGCCCAGGCGATCCGTGACGTCACAAATCAGCTCGTAGCTCCGCCTCCTCATCAGTCAGTGTGGAACAAACTGCACATTTGATTCTGAAACTTTAAAACAGGAAAAAATCACCTGGGACAGGAACAAACTTATAACCAGCTTCTTTTTCAATGGAACTTTTGCTCATTAATCTGCTGCTGAGCTCATCGATGGGGATGTTTCATACAGGACCTGAACCCCTGCGTCGTCCTTCACTGAACACAGGCAAAAACAAGTTGTGTTTCTATCTCTTAGATCCGCAGTTGTTGCATGTTTCTAACTCCTCTTCTCTCCGGTGTTCCGGTGCTTTCTAGTCTAAGGTTCCTCCTTCTTCCGGAACCTACTGGTCCTGGATCTGCCTCCTGGAGTTCTTCCTGCTGGCATCACGGGTGGGACAATAGATGAGCTACCACACCTCCCAGGTTTGTCGTGCTGCCATGGAGCATTGGACGGATGTGAACAGACATGGACCATTGGACATTTCAGAGGCTGAGCTTTGGTCTTCACTATTACTTCAGACTCCTGCTGCTCTGTCTGTCCCAGGACACACGTCCTGAGGTCTGAGGTTTCTGCCTCTTTGTCTCTGGGTCTGAGGACAGAGGATGTAAGGACAGAGGGTCTGAGGACAGAGGGTGTAAGGACAGAGGATGTGAGGACAGAGGGGGTAAGGACAGAGGGAGTGGGGAGGGTAAAGTCCATCGATTGTCCAAACGGAAGAATTTTGAAAGTGAAATTAAAATGAAATTTAGAAACAAGAACAAAACACGACGTGAGTTCAGTATTGAGTGAACGCAGGTGCTATTATTAATGCTGTTGCTGGCACAGGATGAATGATGGTGTGTGTGTGTGTGTGTGTGTGTGTGTGTGTGTGTGTGTGTGTGTGTGTGTGTGTGTGTTTAAACCTCCGTCACTTTGGAGTGACAGTGAGGGGTAACAAGCGAGATCAAACACACTTCTGCTTCGGCAGCAGTAGCCCCCCCCCACGCACACACACAAACACGCACACATACACACAGACAGTTTTCACACACACACACACACACACACACACACCTTTCACCTCTCCATTTGTCCTTTTCTTTTCCTGCTTCCCTTGATCTGTCTCACGCTCTCATTCTCTGGCTCTGCTCAGCACACACAGGCACAACATCTGTCTTACATCTGTCTTACATATGAAAAGTTTCTGCAGACTTTCTATCATCCAAATATGCTACTGATGTGTGGTGCTGCTGCGGCCCAGCCATGTGTGTGTGTGTGTGTGTGTTACGTCACACTGGTGATCAGCGTAAACCCAGGCAGCCCAGATTAGTGAGTGTTTTTGTGTGTGATATTATTTGAAAGTGATGCTGTGTGTTTGTGAGGGGAAAAAAAACGCTGTTCCATCAACCTGCTGGTCACAAAGTGAAAAAATGACGTTTTGACTGAGACGTGAAAGAATTTGCCCTGCCGAAAACACAGATTCCTCAGAACACGACGTGAGCGCCTGAGGTGCAAACTCCTACTGGGTACAAACACATCACCTGTTCTGGCGTCATCGTATTGCGCATGGATAAAAAAAACTATATATGAGTGTTCTGTTGGACTGGAACACAGGTACTGACTGCGAACAACATCCAGACTGACCCGGAAACACTGTCTGTGCACCAGTGGAGACTTTAATGATTGTTCCGGGCTGCATAACACACACACACACACACACAGACACACACACACACACCAGCTGCTGCTGCTGCACCTTCAGAAATGTCATGTCTCCCCACCAGGTTTTGTTGGGATCACTTTGCAAACAGTATCCTGGCCAGAGATGGAGGAGGGGGCTGCAGGCAGCTATGGTGGGGATGGGGAGGTGTTGGGGGGTTGGGTTGGGTGTGTGTGTGTGTGGGCGGGGGGGGGGCGCTGTTGTTGGCAGCTATGGCGGGGCCC
>CAAKHB010003053.1:14582-27580 GCA_901007665.1 Aeoliscus strigatus | reverse complement strand
TGAGCCAGAGCTGTTTGTATGAGTGGGAACACCCCAAACAATATAATCAAAACCGTGTCAGTGTGTTTCTGCTCTACATGAAGTATGTCCTCTCTCAGACGTGTCCTGGTGTGTGTTTTCAACAGGAAATGAGTGGGCTCTACTGTCCCATGATGGAGGCAGAGTGCACGGTGCCCAATGTGGAGGCTCCTTCACCAGCACCCAGGTACAGCTGGTGTCTAAAACACATGTGTTACTGCACAGTGTGTAGTGTGTGTACACCATTACTCAGGGAGTAATGGTGTGTGTGTGTGTGTGTGTACCTGTGTGCTGAGCAGCTGCAGTAGTATCATTGATGCACCAGACTACAACCACCCTCCAGGATTTGGTGGAGCAGCTCAGGTAGGATGTTTGTGCTCCTTTATAACAACAGTATCTCAGCTCGTACAGCTCCTCCTCGGTGTCTGGAGTTCATTGTTCACTCGTCCATACAGGGCAAAAGACAGACGTGGTACAACAGCACGCTGGCGTCCAGGAGGAAGAGGCTCATCGCTCATTTTGAGGACCTGGAGCAGTGCTACTTTTCCAACAAGATGTCGCGAATCACAGGTAACGATCCCGCCGCACATGACAACAAACACACATGCCTGATTTGTACTCTTGTGTCGAACTGACACAGCCGGTGCGAATCGTCGCTGAATCCCGTTTAGCTTTTTCTTTGTCGTTTCTTGTTACCGCACTAACTACAACAACACCATCATCGTGTTCCACTCACAAATCACATTTAGGACGACTTTATTTTCTCTGCAAACACAGAAGTGGCACTCCAAGGCCTGAGGAAAGTCACATGATACAAACAGTCCAATCACAGTTGTTGTCTGTGGATGTCCACGTTGCCGAGAGGTGACGTCAGACTCTGACAGCGATTCGGAACTGAAGTATACAATCAGGTCCATATGTACTGGGACATCGACACAATTTGACATAATTGTCATCTTTTTGGCTCTTAAATGAAACGATCAAGATGTGCCTTGACTGCAGACATTCAGCTTTAATCCCAGGGTATTTACATCCGAATCAGGTGAGTGGTGTAGGAATGACAGTCTGCAGGTAAAGCACATCTTGTTCGTCTCATTTCAGCTCCTCTGTGGTGGTGTATAGAGCCAAAAAGATGACAACTGTGTCAGTGGACCACAGTGGACTACATTAGGCTTTACAGTACATCCAGACAGTCCAACAGGGAGTTTGTGTGTCGTTTTCAGAGGAAAGCAGGAACCTGAACCAGCTTGATGACTTCATGGAGTGTCTCTCCAAGTTCACCCGCTACAACTCTGTGCGCCCGCTGGCCACCCTGTCCTACGCCAGCGACCTCTACAACGGCTCCAGCATCGTCTCTAGGTATAACGAGGAACAGCTGGACCAACACAGACACACACACGCACTTCATAGTGACAGGTACTGCTCCCTGCGAGCAGCCCCCGCAAGACCTGTGTCAGATTAGTTTGCAGGGAATTTTGTAAATCCCTGGGAATTCCCTCAGGACATTGCATTGTGGTTGTGATCGCCCTCTAGAGTCTGTCAGAGAATCATCAGTTTTATTTTTTAATTTGGACCCACACTAAGATGTGAAATACAGGATGAGTCCCAGCGAGTCGCTCACCATCACCGTCTGTGTTTCAGCATCGAGTTTGACCGGGACTGTGACTACTTCGCCATCGCTGGTGTGACCAAGAAGATCAAGGTGTTTGAGTACGGCACTGTGATCCAGGACGCCGTGGACATCCACTATCCTGTCAACGAAATGACCTGCAATTCCAAAATCAGGTGAGTGTGTGCATGAAGCTCTTGAGTCCTGAGAGTAGAGCGGGTGTGATGACAAACCCTGTTTGTCGCAGCTGTATCAGCTGGAGCAGCTACCACAAGAACCTCCTCGCCAGCAGTGACTACGAGGGAACCGTCATCCTGTGGGATGGTTTCACCGGTCACAGGTCCAAAGTCTACCAGGTACTGGTACTGATACTCGCCCTGTCCGTCTGCTCTACAACTACACACTCTTGATGTTTGCCTTAACATTCCTCTTGGTTCTCCAGGAGCATGAAAAAAGGTGTTGGAGTGTTGACTTCAACCTGATGGACCCCAAACTGTTAGCGTCAGGTTCTGATGATGCTAAAGGTAACGTGTGCAGAAAATGAAATGAAAACATGGGGCTGCTTCTTCAAACCCCGCAGTTTGTTGTTAGCGCTGCACCCTGATTAATACCCCCTCCTTTTTTTTCCTCCTATTTATATTTAATTTTTACATTCAATTTTTGTATTAGTCTTTATTGTTGTTGTTGTCATTATTATAGAGAGAGAAATTATAGTATTGTTAAAATTATATGTATATTAATTTTATTATCTTACATATTTGTAAGATAATAAAATAATATGTTTAAATAAATGTTTAATTTAAATAGTTCTTTTTACTTGTTGATATGCACTCATGAGTGGATCTAATGTGCTTGTTTAATCACAGTGGCGCCTATCATTTGTTCTATTTCCATGTTGAAAAGGGAAGAAAAAAGGGGGCGGAGCTGAATATTGTGTAACTGACTTTCTTTTCCCCACTTCATTTCATGTCCATGTGTTGACTGATGGTGAATTGTGTGTGTGTGTGTGTGTGTTGTTGTCGACACTCAGTGAAGTTGTGGTCGACCAACCTGGACAACTCGGTGGCGAGCATCGAAGCCAAGGCCAACGTGTGCTGTGTGAAGTTCAGTCCCACCTCCAGGTATCACCTGGCATTCGGCTGTGCAGGTGAGATGATTGTTTGTCACAGCCTGTGCAGAGTGTTGCGTCTGAGTTTTACACTTCCACTTCAAACACTTCCTGTCTGTAACCGTCCAGCCCCTCACTGACGCCAAACGTTCATTTCCCGCCCTCAGACCACTGCGTCCATTACTACGACCTGCGTAACACCAAGCAGCCCATCATGGTGTTCAAAGGCCACAGGAAGGCCGTGTCCTACGCCAAGTTCGTCAACGGAGAGGAAATAGTTTCTGCGTGAGTTGAAGCTGAGCTCAATGTGCTGCCGTGAGCTTCCAGGGTGCTGTGTGTGTGTACTGACACGTTCACGGGTTGTGTGCGTCAGGTCGACAGACAGTCAGCTGAAGCTGTGGAACGTCAACAAGCCCCACTGCCTGCGCTCCTTCAAGGGCCACATCAACGAAAAGAACTTTGTCGGCCTGGCATCCAACGGAGACTACGTGGCCTGTGGTGAGTACTTCTGGTACACACACACACGAACTACACACATAGTACGCATTGTTCAGTCGTACAGTGTTACACAGCATAGTGTGTTATTCAGTCACAGGGGCACTCAGATGCTCTCAAATGTAACGTGATATATAATTGTGTGTGTGCAGGCAGTGAGAACAACTCCCTGTACTTGTACTACAAAGGACTGTCCAAAACACTTTTAACATTCAAGTTTGACACGGTGAAGAGTGTCCTGGACAAAGACAAGAAGGAGGACGACACCAACGAGTTTGTGAGCGCGGTGTGCTGGAGGGCGCTGCCCGACGGGGTGAGTCCGTCCCGCCGCCTCCTGTCTCTGCTGCATTGGATGCGATACGCCACAGTACGTGACGTGACGTGCATTAACCGGGGTTACACTTTGTTTTTCAGGAGTCAAATGTCCTGATCGCCGCAAACAGTCAAGGAACAATCAAGGTTTGTGTGTTTGAGAAATATCAGGCATTTATTTACTTGTAAATAGTTTTATTCTACTACTAAATTGAGTGATTGCTTGCTACTCTGCCAGGCAACATGTGTGACCCTTTAATTAGACCTTTATTCATTGTGCAGCAGCCGTACAAGTTGGTATCTCACGGTTACGTAATTTCTGGGTGAGAACTGAGTTGTTTGCATTCCCCGTTCATCACAATATTGCAAGTTGGAAATACCTTTTCTTGTTCTAGTTGTTAGTGTGTAACAACACACTTCATAGTATTCCATATACACTGAGAAAACATTCACAATGACACAAATCAAACGAGTCTTTGAAACGGAACAAAAGACCAAAGAGATACAAACTATTTAAACACAGTTTCTACCGAGAGATGGATATGCGACGTTGGGAGAGCGTTCCACTTAGAAACCTCCTTTCAGAGGTTTGGAAAATGACTCGAATTCCATCTCAGAGTAAAACGCACCATCGGTCGTCAGGGTCAGCTGGCAGACAACCTGCTGCTCAGTGGAAGCAGGGAAACGTTCTGTCGTCTTTGTGTCCTTTGGTTTGTATTCAAGCCTGTGTTTTGTGTCCACAGGTACTTGAGCTGGTCTGACGGGATCCTGAGTGGGAGACGACGAGAACGTCCATCAGCCAGGTGATGTCATATTTTAACGAGCCTCAGCAGGGCGGCGGCGTAGAGGAGGACTGAGGTTGGAAACATGTTGGAAGAAGAGATGTGGACATTGTGTGCCGTCAGTTAAATGAAACTTCGATACAGTTTCCAGTCAAATCCAAACTTTTAGCTTTTGTTTTAATCAACCTGTTGCTGTTCATAGTACAAATCCAACCAAACGCGACAAGCACGATGTAATTTTTCTTTTAAAGGCCAAAGATGGCGACATGAACTAACACTAACCACCCGTTGTTTGTCAGCCGCCCATTCGCCCTCGTCACATACGGGGGTTCTGTGTCCGTTTTAATAAACACTACTTGAATTTCATTTTACGAGCTCGCCGAGTATCCACATCTTCAAAGACTGCAGCGGCTCTCATGTGACTGATGACATCATAATGTTCAGCGCCACAGTGGAACTTCTCTGACAACATCTGAGCCCATTTGTTAACTCAGGTGAAACTGCTGTGGGATTTTTGTGAGGAGACAGTTTGACGCTGGCGGAGGCTTCGATTGACACCACACACACACACACCGATTTTGTGAATAATGGAAGGAGACAGCTGTTTTTGTATTTGTATAACTCAATAAATTATTTCAAAAGTATTCTGACACATTGAGTCATTTGTCTAAATTGAATAACGTGTTTACTGCTCTTGAATATCATTGGAAACAAACTTTCTGCAATATGACTGACACGTTCCAGAGAAGTAGGTTTATTGAAGTTTGTTCATCCTAAAATGAAGGAAAATTACTGACTTTTCAACTCTATTCTCATGTAACTTGACAGAAATAAAACCAAAACTTCTTTTCAGAATCAAATTTTTGAATTCTGTTCATCAGTGGCTGAAATAAGAAAAATTAAGCAGTTTTCTTGATTTCATCATGAACAAATTCAGGGTTTTTACCAAAGAGGCTTTCAGGACTGGACCCCTGGTCTGGTGCTTTTCTTGCTGTTAACAATTTGTGGAGCGTGGCCTCATTCATCCGTTCACTCTGCAGTGAAAGGTTGAGACTAACGCATTCACACACTGATGATGCATCGGAAGCAACCCTTCACCCTCTGAGCCACAATGCTCAGGTAACCTTTGCTCTTTGTCACTGAGATGTTAATGTACATGTGATGATCAACCTGGCATATGATGGAGGTCAGAGGTCACAGACCAAACTTCGACCCAGGGGATGTACCAAAAGAGCGTCGTCATTTGTGGCGTACAAAAGTTAGTGTCTATTTCTTTCTGCTCCATTACACTGTCAGACATCACTAACAACATCTTCTGCAGACAATTTTTCTATTTTCTTCCATCTCTATCAAAATTAATTCTTCAGAAAGTATTGCATTACGGTGTGAGTGACAGTTTTCCATTCATTTGTCAGGTCAGATTTTATTCAATTTACAGATAAAAATACACTTATATCCTCATGACATAATAGAGTGTTGTTTTTTTCGTGAGGTGCTGAAGATCCACTGAGGATAAGATTTCTAAACAATTTTAGCAATTAAAATAAAGGATATACTGTGACAGACGATGCAACAATCAAAATCAGACAATAAAAAATAGAATAGAATTGTCCCAATTCTAGTCCGAATTGGGACAAACGTGACAATATGTTCACAGCACAAAATGTAACATCCTCGCTTCTTCCGCTGAGTTACAAATTCCAATGGAGCCCTGCGGCGGAAACGAGGCGGGGGAAGGTTTAGCCGACGGACCACTGTTTTCAAGCGGCCGCCGCTGGAAACAAAACCGTGGCTTTTATTTGTTCCACTCACTATACACAAATCCACGATCATATTCCCGACTGAAGTGGAACCTGCTGGTGCTGAAGATGGGTGTTCCGAAGTTTTACCGGTGGATTTCGGAGCGTTATCCATGTCTGAGTGAGGTGGTGAAGGAGCATCAGGTAGGAAGGAACGCCGTTCGAATGTAGCTTCACCGCTGGTCATAGCAGCCTAGCTTAGGTAGCGACCTTGCTAATGCTAACTACCCCGGGCCGTGAGTTTCATTCCACGTAGTTAACTTCACTTTAATGAGCCGTGACAGGACACAAGAGACCAGGTTGTGTCCATTGGTGACAATGACTGGACTATGTGGTTTGAATGTGATGTTTTCGATGTGTTTGTGTGGTAGAAATTTACACGTCCACTTCTGACAAGAAATAGTATATAAACACCGATGGACTTACTCACACATTGAGTTCTTTCTGCTGCCTCATATGAATATAATTTCAAACTAAACTAAAGAACATTTTTTTATTATAGAGCCCAGAGAGCTAATATCGGTACATTATTCCCCAATGTTAGTAACATATATTACATTACATTACAAATACATTAACTAATGATACACTACACACCCACAGCTTTTACACTTTTAATTATCGCCTTAAAACATTGGACATTTAAGAAGCAAAAAAAAACAGCTGAAACGATTAGATCATTTAAATATTTGAATTTTAATGCTAAGCAAGCTCTAACATTATTATTATCATGTTGTTGTTGTTGTTTTGTGTGTTATTTGTTTCTGGTGGTGGACTGAAACGTATTATATACTATTATATACGATAGTAAATACACATTAAAAAGACAAGTCCAAGTTTAGTTCCTGTGTTTTGTAGTGTTTCAGCCAGTGAGCAATAGTTTCATCATGTTCTGTGTCTCTGATTGCTCAATAATAATCAAGTCTCTCAACTGCTTTGTGTTGTATCAGCAGTGACTGCAAGAAGTTACTTAACTGCACATTCACATAGTGAAACGTCTGGATTTCGTTCCTCTTTTTACAATATGACGCCGAACCGACCGAAGCTGGAAATGTCCAGAAAGTGTCTGACTAATAACAAAGACCAGAAAAGGCTCAAAGCCCCAAAGGTCAAAGGTTAAATACTAAAACAAATTACTGGAGCTACATGAAAATCACACACAGCGCACACTATTCTATTTTAATGCTTGTACATTACTGTACCATTTTGCATCATATATATTAATTACTTTTCCTAACAATTCAATTTCTTAATATTTGATATTTCTCGATCGCATCTGTTGTGACAAACAAACCTCCCTGTGGGGATTTAAAAAACGGATTTCAGATTGAGAAACTTCTGAAACATTTGTCATTGAAAATCAAAACATCAACCTGTCTCGGTATCCCCTCCCCTCCCCTGTTTGATACGTCATCTCATTTATAAATCATCACCACATCAGTCTGAAAAACACAGGTTCTTCTAATCGTCAATCCAGGGATCTTTTCCCTCTCTGTGTTCCAGTGGTCAGAAGTGAACTTGGCAAAAGGGCTATTAAGTGAACTGCTCCCCAACTGGAATGAATTACAAAAAGACCTAAGCTGGTATCGCTTGTTTGGAGGAGGATGTGAAATGACTTGGGGGCTCAGATATCTGGCTGTCGATGTTTTGACTGATATAGCCATCAAATTGTTGAGCAATAGCTGTCTACCTCTGTGATTTTGTATTTCTATACTGACACGGCCTGATGGTGTGAGTGAGGTCAGACGACAGAGGCCGAGAATACACTTCACCTTTTCAACCAGCTGATACTCTGAGAGGCAACACAAGTCTCTGAGACCTAGTCCACACATGCCCGGCTATTTTTAAAACCAGACACGGGAGTTGTAATTTGTGTCCCCACAAGCATGGTTATGTACACATCAACACTAGAATGCCATAGAAACCGCTCTGCACTCTCTGATTGTTGGTGGATGTCTCAGCAGTGATCCCAATGTACTGTTTGTCACCACATAGTAACTGTACATGTGTGGAGACACGTCAGTGATCTATTTAGCAGCTGCAAAACCCCATTCAGATCATCCGTAGGTCAACGACGGAACCGTCGGAACAGATCTGGATGATACTTTGCAGGAAGGTCATCGACCTCTGACCCAGGTTTGCTGTTAATACTTTCAAACTGCATTTTCCCTGTCAGATTCCAGAGTTCGATAACCTCTATCTGGACATGAATGGGATCATCCACCAGTGCTCCCACCCGAATGATGAGGACGTCCACTTCCGCATCTCTGAGGAAAAGATCTTTGCCGACATCTTCCACTACCTGGAGGTTCTCTTCAGGATCATCAAGCCACGCAAGGTGTTTTTCATGGCTGTGGACGGAGTGGCACCGAGAGCCAAGATGAACCAGCAGAGAGGGCGGAGGTTCAGGTAGAGCGACGCATCACAGGCCTGTAAAAGAGGGAATAGCACATGCTGGAGTTATCTCTTAGATGGTTTTCAGATGTTTTAATTCATTTAATGTCCATTTGATTTCATTTATGTCAGTTATCGTTCATGCTCTATTTATTGCGTTAAACTGTGTTCCTTATAGATTTACATAAATAAAATGTTTAATAATAATAATAATGTTGTTATTATTGGACTAAAACATTTTTTCACACACCAGCAGCCATGTTAGTGTTTTACCTTGTTATTAACTCTGTCAGTAACACACAATGACAGAAACTACATCTGAGATCCGCCTGCAGATAAAATGGATTCCGACTGTGAGTCTGCTTTCTTGCATGTGATGGGACGTGTGTGTGTGTGTGTGTGTGTGTTTGCAGGTCGGCCAAAGAAGCAGAAGAGAAGATTAAAAAAGCTCTGGACAAAGGAGAGGTGCTGCCCACAGAGGCTCGCTTCGACTCCAACTGCATCACCCCTGGTACGTCAGTGGCTCACGTTCACAACGCGCCGTGTCTGAAGCCAAAGCAATGAAACGTTTCTCTTCATTCCCCCAGGGACGGATTTCATGGCCCGACTCCAGACGCAGCTCCAGTATTTTGTCCACAACAAGCTGTCGACGGACAAGATGTGGCAGAATGTGAAGGTTTACCTGTCCGGTCACGAGGTGTGTGTGCGTGAACTCTCACCGCTGCTGCTGCTGCTGCTGCTGCTGATTGGTTGAGTTGACGTGAACTTCTCGTCCTTCCAGACCCCGGGGGAGGGAGAACATAAGATCATGGAGTTTATACGCTCTGAGAATGCCAGGCCAGGTCATGACCCTAACACCCGACACTGCCTCTACGGCCTGGACGCCGACCTGGTAGGAAATCCAGTGTTTCTGTGAGTGGTTCTGGTCCGGATGTGTTTGGGTGATCAGACGTCGTCGCGCTGCCGTTCTCAGATCATGTTGGGTTTGACGAGCCACGAGCCAAACTTCTCCCTGCTCAGAGAGGAAGTCCGCTTTGGAGGGAAGAAATCACAGAAAAGGTTTGTTGATGGTCTGAAATCAGGTCCGATCACGGGATTTGTCAGAATCAGCGGTAAAATATTGACAGCATCAACAAACACGGTTGTGTTTGTCCGAGTTTGATTTACGAGAGCGTTCCACTTAGTAACTTCCTGTCCGATAGTGGCAAATCCAACAAATATTAATACTGCGTGATTGTCTGTTTGTCTATTTCCCTGCGATGGAACAATAACGGATGATCTGATCTGATCCGTTCTACCCTGAAGGATAACTGCACCAGAGGAGACAACGTTCCATTTACTCCACCTGTCTCTGATGAGGGAGTACATAGACTACGAGTTCTCCATGCTGAAGGTGACAAAACAGTCACGATGTCGAAACGTCTTCGGTTCATCCGCAGGATTGTTTGTGTCGCACGTTCTCATCGTGTCCTTGGGTGTTTTTCAGAATCAGATGGGCTCTGACTACAACCTGGAGCGAATAATTGATGACTGGATTTTAATGGGATTCCTAGTGGGAAACGATTTCATCCCTCATCTGCCCAACCTGCACATCAACCACGACGCACTCCCGCTGCTCTACAAGACCTACATCAGTGTCCTGCCCAGCCTCGGGGGTGAGACACACACACACACACACACACACACACTGTGTGTCCATTATTTTACTAATCCAGTAAATCTACAGCAGAGCGAGCGTATGTCTGCGTACATTGCAGAGGTCAAAGGTCACAAATACACGAACCACTTGCTGTAAGTGTCTAACTGCTGAGCACATGTATCAGTACACCTGAACACCTTCACCCGACGCTGATTCACGCTAACGTTAGCGTGTGTCCACTGTGGACGGGACGTATGTTGGTGTTAGAAGGCTTAAACTCGTCCGTCAAACGTCTCCTCTTTGTCTGCCGGCGATGTGACGTTAAAACGTGGCTGACGCTCACGACTATTGCTTGACTCAGGTTATCTGAACGAGAACGGACACCTCAACCTCCGAAACTTTGAGAAATACCTGGAGAAACTTTCAGAGGTGAGACACCACACACAGCGGAATCCTACTGAGCGTTGTCATGACGACAGTGTGCCCGACTGCCCCTGTTTCCCCGCTCCAGTTTGACCGGGAGCATTTCAGCGACGTGTTTGTGGACCTGAAGTGGTTCGAGAGTAAAGTTGGAAACAAGTATCTGAACGAGGCAGCTGGACTGCAGGCGGAGAGGGAAGCTGCCAGCAAGAAGGAGGTACGACTGCAAACATCAAACCTCCCTGAATGTTTTCACTACGCAGTCAGGAATGAAGAACCTGTGTGTGTGTGTGTGTGCGTGTGCGTGTGCGTGCGCGTGCGCGTGCGCAGGAGTCGACTCCCCGTCCGGGGCCGAACTCACCACATGATGCAATGGGAGGAGGAAAAGAAGTGTCAGCAGAGGATGAGGAGGAAGAAGAGGACGACATATTTGAAACAGAGTTTCGACAGTACAAGCGCACGTACTATATGACCAAGATGGGCGTGGACGTGGTGTCTGAGTAAGTTCTGCCAAGGTGCTGCAGAGGGATCAGCTGGTGACGGCAGCTGATCTGTAAAAATATAATTTTTCAGGGTGTATGTGTGTGGGGGGCCGGGTTGTTTCACACATATCACATGAGATTAGATGAGTCAGCGTAGTTTCCTACAGCACCACACCCTCTGACCTTTGATAGGACAGTAAAACACGCACACACACACACACACACACACACACACACACCGGGATGGACAGACGGCAGAACAACAGCATGTCTGTGACAGAGTGAAGTACAGTGAAGTACTTGTACAGTGAAGCATATTTGAGGAAAGCTGCTTTACCTAAAGTTGAATAAATTAACGTCTGTGTGACTCTAAAATCCTGTTTTTATTCCGTTGGCAGTGACTTTCTGGCCAAACTGGTCAGAAGTTATGTGGAAGGAATCCAATGGATTCTGCACTACTACTACCACGGCGTTCAGTCCTGGAGCTGGTGAGGACCATTCCGTGCCACGTACTCTGCCCACCCCCCCATGCCATAAACCATAAAAACTTTATTTGTGTTATACATGTGTGTGTTATCAGCACAGCAACAAAACATGAGTCAGCGTTTCCTCGGCGACTGCTCTAAATGCTCTTTGAATGTGTTTGACGTGCAGGTTCTACCCCCACCACTACGCCCCCTTCCTGTCTGACATCAGGAGCATCTCACAGCTGAACTTGACCTTTGACCTTGGAAATCCCTTCATGCCCTTCCAGCAACTGCTGGCGGTCCTACCTGCGGCCAGTCTGGAACTACTTCCAGAGAGTTACAGGGTACCGGTCACGCTGTGATCACTGTGGCTGTTATCAATCACTCTGTCAGTGAGACTGATCGTCGACGCGTTGGGTTTCTGTGTTTCAGCACCTGATGACCAGTGAAAGTTCTCCCATCATCGATTATTACCCACCCGACTTTAAAACCGACCTAAATGGGAAGCAGCAGGAGTGGGAGGCTGTGGTGCTGATTCCATTCATAGACGAGGTACACACACACACATACACACACACACACTGTACATTGTGTTTTGTATATATTACGTTATATTGTGTGTGTGTGTGTGTGGACAGCGGTGTCTCCTTGCAGCCATGGAGCCGTGCAATCACAGGTTGACCCAAGCAGAGAAGTGCAGGAATCGTCACACAGAATGTTGCGTCTACACGTACGACGCTCAGACAGATTTCACGTACACGTCCACGCTGCCTCACATTTTCCCTGACATCATCCACTGCCACGTCAGGTGGGTACGCACGCACACACACACACACACACACTGTGGCGCAGGGAGGCATTCACACTGGTTGTGTGTGTCTGTGTGTGTCTTATAGGAAAGTGAACATTCCGGCAGATGCCTGGCACGTGTCTTTGGACCACGTCAGCAGGCGAGTGGATCAGTCTGCTCTGTACTTCTGCGGCTTCCCCACACTGCAGCACATCAAACATAAGGTGTGTGTGTGTGTGTGTGTGCGTGTGCGTGCGTGTGTGTGTGCGGGCGTGTGTGTGTGTGTGGGCGTGGACGGGCGGGCTGAGTTGCGTGCTCTTGATCGGTCTGTTTTTGTGACATCACGGTGAACGGCTCCGACCGTCATCCTGTGACGTTGATCAGGTTGTTCAGGAACTTTTTGTCTCGCCCGTTCTTAGTTCAACATGAAGAAGAGCGGGGTGGTCGTGTTCCAGCAGAGTAGCAGAGGAGAGAACATGATGCTGGACATCGTCCCCCAAGAAGAAGAGCCGGTGAGCTGTCGTTTGAAATCATCACACCTGTGTGTGTGTGTGTGTGTGTGTGTGTGTGTGTGTGTGTGTGTGTGTGTGTGTGTGTGTGTGTGTGTGTGTGTGTGTGTGTGTGTGTGTGTGTGTTACCTTGTTGACTTGCTTCAAACATCCTTCAGCCTGACCTCTTGTCTT
>CAAKHB010003050.1:20464-30798 GCA_901007665.1 Aeoliscus strigatus | reverse complement strand
AGAGTCTCCACTCGCAACACTCCAAATCCTGTGTGGTCAAATGAGAATTTAAAGTAAAATCCCTGGAGAAAAAAGAAAAATATGGAAAAAGTCGTGGAGACGTTTGTGTTGTTGCCAAAAAATATCTAAGTCTTTTTATCGTGTGTGTGTGTCTGTGTGTGTGTGTGTGTGTGTGTGTGTGTGTGTGTGTGTGTGTGTGTGTGTGTGTGTGTGTGTGTGTGTGTGTGTGTGTGTGTGTGTGTGTGTGTGTGTGTGTGTGTGTGTGTGTGTGTGTGTGTGTGTGTGTGTGTGTTGTCTGTGCTTCATCTTCCGTCAGGTGTTGGTGCGGTTAGGAAACGTTAAACAGAAACATACTGTGTGCGTTGCAGAGTTTGTAGTGCAGTTGTCATCTGTGCAGCACAGTCGATGTGTGTATGTGTGTATACAGTGTGTGTTGTGTGTGTACTGTGTGTGTTTTGTGAGTGTACTCTGTGTACTCTGTGTGCTGTGTGTAGTGTGTGCACTGTGTGTGTGTTGTGAGTGTACTCTGTGTACTGTGTGTGTTGTGTGTCGTGTGTGTGCTCCAGCTCCAGTTCCATCAGACTGTGACAGTGCGGCAGGAGGTGTGAGCGGCCTGTTGGACGCCCACAGGCATGATGACACTCCAACGTCACTTCCACATTGCTATTTTTAAGCCTTTGTATCTTTTTAGGAACAGTGTGGGTTTGGTTTGAATCAGTGACTCACTGAGTATCAGGAGGGGGAGGGAGGAGGAAGGAGGGAGAGGCAGAAAACAGATGGATTCCAACATGAAGAAACAAAGTGAGCAATCAGTGACATTAGCGTTCGACGTCAGCCGTGTACTTGACAGTTCAGTGAGTGTTCTCTTGAAGTGTGTGCTGCTGTGCTGCACCTAGCAGCCAAATGTTACATCTGACGAACATTTCTACACTGAACCACAAAGGAAACATCACGTTCATTTGTTTGATGGTCGCTCGTATTGTTTAAAATGAAT
Organism: Aeoliscus strigatus; assembly: GCA_901007665.1. NCBI lineage: Eukaryota > Metazoa > Chordata > Actinopteri > Syngnathiformes > Centriscidae > Aeoliscus > Aeoliscus strigatus. The sequence continues at coordinate 29,804 of CAAKHB010003050.1, read as the reverse complement.
CTGCTTGTTTGTCACAGGTCTTTAGGTTGGAAGCTGAATGACTCTTGAAGCCACACAAAAAGGATCTACAAGCACTTTCACCAAGAAAAGTTAGTAAATTTTATCTGTTAAAGTATTTCAAGGGATCTTTGACGTATGTCTAGTAATCCATCCTTTTTCTGCTCTTTCCAGTTCCATCCAGAACACAACGGGGTTTACAAGTGAGGCCAAGGGAGACAAACGCTTCTAATGTTGTCGTCTAAAACACCCCTTTTATACCCACTTCCTGATTTTCAGCCTGGTTCTTCAACCAGTCTATTTCTGAAATGGACGGGTACTTCCTCTTTCTGTGAACTTGGCAGCAGCAATCAGTTCCGTGACCATGCCTGGTAGTTCTGGGATCTTGTAACTACCCACAATTTCCCACCCTACCATCTCCCTCACCATTCCCCCCATCTCCCCCCTCCTCCAACCCACAAATGGAATCCCGTGAATCAGCTGCCGCTGGGCAGAAATGCTCAAACAAAGATACAGTGAAGGAGAAGACACCTCTGCAAAGGAATTGGGCGTCGGAGCCCTCTGCAAACTCCAAACGAAGCACTTTTGCTGACCCAGAAGCAAAACACCGTGAAAGTTTACCATGTGGTGCCCCCGGAGGATCAGCACCCTTACAAAAGTACACCATCCCAGGGAATTCTGGAAAGCTGCTATCTGGGCCTTCTGCAGTCGGGGCCATAGGAGGCCCTCCATCTCAAGACCCCCAAGGTCCCTTTGCTCAGGGGTTCCCGAGAGGACACCCCTACCAGCTGGGCCAGCCGTACCCTCAGCACCCTCAAACTGAGCGCTTCCTCTCAGGAGCCAAACCTCAGCCAGGCCTGGAGCCTCATGCCTGGCCGTTTGCTGGTCAGCTTCCTTCAGATGACTTGTACCCCGTAGGACACCCTGGACACACTCACCCACACGGGGCTGGAGCAGCGAGGTTTGCTCGGCAAAAATCTCCCAGTTTGCCCAGCTCCTTCGGGCAATACTCTCAGTCAGGCCCTGAGCCTGGAGAGGAGGGCTATGGCAAAAAAGAGCAGAAACCGAAAAAACCCGGAAAATACATTTGTCACTACTGTGGCCGAGCTTGCGCGAAGCCCAGTGTCCTGAAGAAGCACATCCGCTCACATACGGGAGAGAGGCCATATCCTTGTGTACCCTGTGGCTTTTCCTTTAAAACCAAGAGTAACCTTTATAAACATCGCAAGTCCCATGCCCATGCCATCAAGGCTGGACTCGTACCCTTTTCGGACCTAGCTGCGGCCCGTGGTGGGGAGATGGACCAGGCGTCTCCAGTGGGTGAGGCTGAAGTCCACTCTGATGGGGAGCAAAGCACTGACACAGATGAGGAGGGTGTGGAGGGCTCAACCATGCTGACAGACAAGGACAGTCCCATCCCACAAATCTCCTTTGATGCTGACAAGAATACAGGTACTTTGCCACAATGACTAATGGTCTCTTATTGGCAGTTAAGTTTACGTTGATTGGTTTACAGCCTTGTTCAACTGTCTAAATTTACTGCATTCATCTGAACGCTAATGTGGCGCTGCACTCCACCTTTCTGTTTGTGTCACGTGTCATTCTGTCTCACTGTGTAGGTGGTGTGGAACCAGCGTATGCAGACTCGGCTGAAGAGCTCCCCATGGGCTCCATGAAAGTGCCTATCCTTATTGTCCCCAAGTCTGGGGGCGTCCCCTCCACGGGGATGGAGTGCCCACCATTTCAGGACATAAAAGGGTCACACCACATGTTGGCATCACAGGTTGGCCGACGAGGTCATTCTTTGGACGACTCCCCGACCATCAAACAGCGTTTAGCTCTGAGACTGAATGAGAAGAAGGGCCTGGATTCTGATTCGACCATGTCCCAATCCCTGAACCTCCTCAGTCCCCATAGCAAGGGCAGCACAGACTCTGGCTACTTTTCACGCTCTGAGAGCGCAGAGCAGCAGATCAGCCCTCCAAATACCAACGTCAAAACATATGAAGAAATTATGTTTGGTCGGACTTGGTATTACAGACCCAACTCCCGATCCAGGCAGGCTATCACAGTTGGCTTGGCTGGGGCCGACCCCGGCAGCCTAGCTTGCTTAAAGCAATCGGGTGCAATTGTTGAAATGGCAAAGATAGCTGAGGATCGTTTCTGTTTCCGAGGGGATGTAGGAATCTCTGGAGATCCCAAGCATTATCCAACAGGCCCCTGTCAGAGCAGCACAGGACTTCTGGAGCCTCCATCAGATTCAGGACCCCTTATTAGAAGTAACTCTATGCCAACTCCCTCCCCTCCTAACCTAAGTGTCCCGCGAGGGGCTGTTCGAGGCAGCCAGTCCTTCGATGAGATGACGTCGGATGACGTGTTTTACCCACCGGGATTTCGCAGACTCATAAGGCAGGCTGCTATTGAACTTTCAGCAAATGAGGCCCATGTAGGAGAGGCAGAGGTTTACGGACACTTACCCAAGAATCTAACTTCTGCTTTGGGTATGAAACTTGGAGAGCGCACTCCTGGAGTCCACGAGCACATTGCCTATAGTGCATATGGTTCTAAGGTTAGCATGTCCGAAATAGCCACAAGAAAAAGGCGGATAGAGAAAAGTGTCGGGGATGAGGAGGACAGTCCCCGTCACTGTGACAGTAGTTGCAGTGGTTCAGTGGAGATGTCAGGAGAATATGAGTTTAAACAAGGTAGTTTCGATGGGTCCAGAGCCACACCAACAGGGAAGGGCTCACTGTACAGCGCTCACAGCCAGTCTGACAGCTTTGAGACATATGCTAGCATGTGCTCTGAGGACATAGCGCTGTTTACGGACTCTGAGAGCAGGAAGGAAGCTGGGAACGTCATATCAGTGATCCAACACACCAACTCCCTGAGCCGGCCAAGTTCCTTTGAGAAGTCAGAGTCCTTTGAGCAGCCTGGATATCATCCCTCAGCCCCATCGAGTCAGTACTCTGAGCAGTCAGACACGGAGATATATGAAGATGCTCTGAGTCCTGAGTCCGCTCTCCTGAGGACAGAGAGTGTCGAGCATCAGCCACAGAGTGACAGTGACCTGAACTCATCGTCATCAGCTGCTGCTTCACCCGGACAGCCTTATCACATCCCACACAAACTCGTGCGACAGCCCAACATCCAAGTTCCTGAGATCAGAGTGACGGAGGAGCCGGACAAGCCTGAAAAAGATGCCGAGGCTCAAATGTCAAAGGAGACGGAGAAGCAGCAGCCACATGTGGAGGAGTTCCAGCTGCCACAGAGGAGTGACACGCTCTCTCAGATGCCTTCAGAAAAGCTCCCACCCAAGAAGAAGAGGCTACGCCTGGCAGATATGGAGCACTCATCTGGTGAATCCAGTTTTGAGTCGACCTGCACTAGCCTTTCCCGCAGTCCGAGTCAAGAGAGCAACTTGTCCCACTCCTCTTCTTTCTCTATGTCCTTTGACAGAGATGAGGGGCTCAAGTCGGTCTCGCCCACCAAACAGGTATAAGATGACAGTTCAGGAATTGTGCTTGAAATTGTTATTATTACTGATATAAACTTGTACCAGCCATGAAGTCAGGTCAAGTCACATGTGACCTGTGTGACTTTGAACTAGGATGACTCGTTGGTCTCCAGCGGTGGGGCAAGAGCATCTGAGTTCCTGACGGTGCCTGGCAGTGGTCATTCCAGCCACAATCAGCAGAGGGAGATGAGAAGGTCTTCATCAGAGCAAGCGCCATGCACACTGCCCACGGAGGTGCCCGAAATGCGCAGCAAATCCTTTGACTACGGAAGCTTGTCCTCCTCCAGACAGGGAGAGCTGTACTCGAGTGCCTCAGCGATGAAGGAACGAAGACGTGGATACCTCGTCCGACAGGTAGCGCATGAAGCTCACAAAGTCCTCCAGGCATCGACAGTTAGTCAGCTTTAACTGTAAAAGAACTAAGATAGTCCCCACTGACACTTTGTCAAACCTCTGCTGTCACATTCAGGCTTCACTGAGCGTTTATCCAGAAACCGTCACCCAGGAACCAGCGGGTGCTGAGCTGTCAATCAAACAGGAGAGCGTTGAACATGGGCTGTGGCCTGGACCAGCAGGATCTCCACAGAGCAGCGGCGACGTCGCCAGCAGAACCAAACGAGTCGGCGGCAGCACTGGCGGTAAGTTTTAGATTCCTGTACCAAAACACTGTCCCATTGTCAAGCAGAGGTTTTCTGTATGGTCTAATAAATGTTTGATGTCCTTGCACAGGGTCTCACCAACAGAACCACCAGCATCTCCTACAGCAGAGTATCAGTGAGGACAGTGTGCAGGATGAACCTCTCCTCAGCAGGTAAGGAGACGTCTCCTGTGATTAACGCTATCAAACTTCTTGCCGCCGTTGTTAATAATACTTACATACCCATAGATCCCAGCAGTACCGCCTGCAGACCCACGGTTCATCATCTGAAGGAGAACATCCAGGCTTAGAGGTCATGACCAAGGAGGTAGTGCACCAGCATCAGAGCGGTCACCCCTTCCTTCCCTACCATCAGCCAGGTCTGTTCTGGAGCCAGGAGGCCGGTCCAGCCCCCAGACAGCAGTTCCAAAGACTGCAGGTCAGACCAACGGTCAACCTGCCTGGACACCATCTCCACAAGCAGCTCCAGTCCCTGCAGCACATCCACGAAACACCGCCACCCAATTCCAAATCAGACGGCTCTCAGTTGTACCTACCCTCATTCTCGTCTCACACCTCTCCTGTATCCCAGCAACAGCAGCATCCCTTTGGCTCCCTGTCCAGCTCCACCAGCTCCTCCTCCATGCTTCTGCAGCAGATCCAACCTGTCTTTGCCACCCAGAACCTGAGCTCCCAGGCCTCCCTGCCTGGTATGCTCGTTCCCGTGCGGATCCAAACCCACGTGCCATCCTTCGGTAGTGTGATGTACACCAGTGTTAGCCAGCTGATAGCCCATGGCTGTGGAGCACAGGGGTTGGCTGTACCCCGGTCAGGTAGTGCTGAGGGCAGCATTCCACCCGGAGAACCAACTGGAGGAATCGGAGGAGGTTTTAACTTATCACACTTCTTGGGACAAACCAACGGGGCCCTGCTGCACCAGCCACAGTGGAAGGTTCCGGATTCACTGCCAGAGCGACACCTGAACACCGGAATCCCTCTGTCACTCACATCAGGAACCATATCCACCACAGACGCCTCGGGATCCAGCATCGGCGGCAGCAAACGGATGCTTTCCCCCGCGAGCTCTCTGGAGCTGTTCATTGAGACAAAGCAGCAGAAGAGAGTGAAGGAGGAGAGGATGTACGGACAGATCGTGGAGGAGATGAGTGCCGTTGAACTGAGTGGAGCTGAGAGCTGCAGGAAGCCGGAGAAGGGGCGGAGCAGAGTTCAGCAGGCTCCTCTGAAGACCGAAGGCTCTGTGGAGGACTCTGAGCGAATGTCTTCTTCTCCTCCGCTGAGCGACCTCCCTACCGAGATGGCTATTCCCGTCCGTTCCTCTGCCCCCCACGTCCCTGGTGTACCCCGGGCTGACAGCTTCACCCCTCCTCTTCAAATTATCACAGATCGATCTCCTGTTTCATGTGGCCGCGACTCACCAGAGGAGCTTATTGTGGACGATTCGGCCCCGGAATCGCGCTCCAGCCCCATGGTCTCCTCCGCAGATGATGTCGACATCACAGCGCCATCGACACCCAGTAAAACCCCTGTGAGCATGCTGGTCCAGTTGGCTTCCAGCCAGAGTCCAGGAGGGCCCAGAGCCGGGGCCCAGACCCTGCTGCTCACCGATGTGGCTGATGTCCAGCAGTTTTTCCAGTTCCCGAGCCTGCGCACCATCAGCAGAGTCAGCTGGTGTTTCCTGAACTACACCAAACCCAACAGCACCCCGGCCGCTGTGCAGAGCTCCATCTATAGGTCCTGGAGCGTGAGCTCATTCAACCCCAACCCGCTGAATCTCAGCACCAAGGCGGCGCTGGCTCTGCTGAGGTCCAAACAGAGGCGCAACACCCATCTCATCTACTCAACCGCTGCCATGTCGCCACCCAGCTCCGGCAAACTGGTGTCATCTGTGGCCTGGAAGCTTCGTTTTGATCAGGTGTGGAGAACATTGCATCAGATAGTTGAGAGTACTTGATAGTTGAACAGTGTGAATACAAATACAGATCACTGACATGCCTTAATAAACTGTTGTTCCTGCTTCTCCGTAGCTGAAGCCAGAGCTGATGCCGGTTGACATTGGTCATTATGGGAGGAAAATGAAGGGCGTGGTGTCGTGGGACCGTTCGAAGGAGGAGCAGGTGGAGAAGGAGGTTTCAGTCAAACCACCGGCCTCCGAACCAACTCGCATCAAGATCTTCGAGGGCGGGTATGTCCAACAAACACCTGTGACAGAAATGTTCTGAAACAAACGCAACGATAGTTTTTGAAATCACAGACTCGTCTGCTATCATTGAAAAGGATCTCCAGCAAATCAGCAGCAGCTCGGAAAAACATGCCTGAGCCTCTGTCTGATGACTTACTCATCTCAGAGCTCAGTATTCGTCCTTTTCGTGAACTCTGAGGACGTCTGTTGCAGCTGATTGGAAAAATCGTCTTAGCAATAAAAAATATCCTTTTACAACTGTTTCTTTGGGTTTCATTTGCGCCTGTGAGACTCAGATCAGGGGCCTGCTAAACCCATTATGACTGAAATGGCCGTGGCCCGTCACAGGCTGGTGAGAATCGGACGGAATCTGTCCCTCTGTAGTTTAAAAGCTCTTTTAACGTGTCTGTGTTCACCGCAGAATTAGACCATATGTTTTATTTTATTAGAATTTATATTGTAATAACAAGAAACAGTCTTTTATAAACCCATATTAGTTATTTTAGTGTGGTTGTGTTACTTTACAGGACCTTCCACTGACTGCTGTTGGCGAGTTCTCGCTGTAAAGAGTGAGAACCAGTTCATCGCTTGTTGGCGCTGTAACAACTTCATTCACACCCAAACCTGTGACAGAATTAATCAGCTGCCTGAACTGAACTGAAGAATGTTCTCAGCTTCTCATTACTTAATAAGTTAAAAACATGACACAAGATCAGTTTCCAAACAAAACTAAACAGAATTTGTAGCAGAATTCTGGAGTTGAAGCCGGTCTAGTTTCCGTCGTTGTGAAGTGAATCGTCTTGAACATGTGACCTTTATCTTCTTCCGCTTATTCCGGTGGGGAATGCTGAAAGTGTTTGCGCACGACAACGTTTGAACCAGCTGAGCAGAAGCGGCTGGGGTGTTTCTTACAGCCCAAAGTCAAAGGAAGGATTTGAATCCACTGAAGACGTTTGTTCATCATTGTGCTTAAACTTTTCTCCCAGGTACAAGTCCAATGAGGACTATGTGTACGTCCGTGGTCGAGGTCGAGGGAAATACATCTGTGAGGAATGTGGGATCCGCTGTAAGAAGCCCAGCATGCTGAAGAAGCACATCCGAACGCACACTGACGTGCGTCCGTACGTCTGCAAGTTCTGCAACTTCGCCTTCAAGACAAAAGGTAGGGCTTATTCCTGCAGAAATTCAAATACTTCCTGTCGGCTCATTGGGGTCAAAGATCTCAGAGTTTGTAAACAGTCGCGTCACGAAACCTGGTGGAGAAATGAACAAACTCACCGAACGTTGACGAACAAATCAAACGTTTGATTGAGCAAAGTGAGAACGCTCGTCCCCGGAACAGAGAAACCGGAAAATCAGGAACGCTCCGGACGGCGTAGGGTAGGATGTAGGCTACGACATAAGGTAGGATGGAGGGTAGGACGTAGGCTACGACGTAGGGTAGGATGTAGGCTACGACATAAGGTAGGATGGAGGGTAGGACGTAGGCTACGACGTAGGGTAGGATGTAGGCTACGACATAAGGTAGGATGGAGGGTAGGACGTAGGCTACGACGTAGGGTAGGATGTAGGCTACGACATAAGGTAGGAGCATTGCGTGAGAACTTGTTGACCCTGTGAGGCGTTGAGGGAACCTCTGTAAACTGTAGTGTCTGTGTGAGTCGTCAGAGGTGTTTAGGGAACGTGTCCTTTTGTCAAAGTGACTCAGTGTGTGAATTTTCTGCTCTGAAAATGTTTTACAAAGTTGAGGGTACGTTTATTTTGATGAACGGGTTGCAGGTGAACCCATTCATCAGATAGTGATTATTGATTATTAAGATGAGCCGATTTAGCACACAAACAGGAAACGTGACCATCAAACACTGAATGAATAAAACACCGGACGCGTCTCTCAGATGTTGGTCCAGTCAGAGGAGCTCGCTGCTGGCTCGCTGACGTCTGATCAACAGTAAAAGTCCATTATCTCCCTGATGCTTTTTCCAGCGTTTCCAGTCACGTTCTCTCCAGAACCGACTGGATCCGTTTCCAAAGTTCAGTCGCATTAAATCCTTTGACTTGTTCAGTTGGTGAAGTGGAACTCTGGTGTCACCGCCACTTTTCCACCGGCCCGTTCCAGAATGTTTCCAGTAAGAGCAGGCAAGGGCCGTTAAACTGTGTGTGTGTGTGTGTGTGTATGTTGTAGGAAACCTGACGAAGCACATGAAATCAAAGGCTCATTTGAAAAAGTGCCTGGAGTTGGGCGTCTCCATGTCCTCGGTGGAGGATGGCGAGGCAGACGACGGAGGTGAGACACACACACACACACATCAATTAGTATAATAATTACTTTACTAATTATTAAAAATTCTATTAAATGTTATTATAATAAATTATTATTGTTGTTGTTGTTTGTTATTGTTATTGACACATTTTGTGTTTTCTCTTAAAAAAAGATTTCATTTCAATTAACTGGGAACTATTCCCTGAGAAAAGGATTTAAAATGTTCAAACAAACAAAGAAAAAGTTCACATAAAAAATAAAAGAGGGTGTTTTAGGGGTTGGTCCTGTTTTTTTCCACTGTGACATTTAAACCAGTTTGTGAGTAAAAACCCTGCTGACAGACAAAAGGATAAAAATAGACGCAGAGTAAAAGTATAAATGTGAAGTATTTGAACTTCTGCACCGCCAGAACAACTTCTCCTTCCCAGCATTCCGTCCACTCCGGTTTCTGTCGTTCGCGGCCAATCAGCTTCTTTCTAATCGGTCCAGGCTCTCTGTGACGGCTGCTCGCCGGCCAACGGTAACGAACCCGGACGGCTGCCAGCGCTCGCCAGCGTGTGACTGGAGTCAAACCGACGAGTCTCAAATAACTCGTTTTATTGTGTTTTCTGTTCCGTCGGTCGGAGCTGGTGGGAACGTGGTTTCGGTGGTGGTTGGTCGGTCCCCGCTGACACAAACTCCTTCCTCCTCTCCTCCTGCATCCTCTCCTCCTGCATCCTCTCCTCCTGC
>CAAKHB010003049.1:83362-112059 GCA_901007665.1 Aeoliscus strigatus | reverse complement strand
GAGAAAGGTGGAGAAGATGAGGGGAGAAGAGGAAAGGAGAGGAGAGGAGGAGGAGGGGAGAGAAGAAGAGGAAGAGAGGAGAGTGAACTAGTGATTTCCTGACCCATCAATCATGGATCATGGATCAATTAAAGCAGTGGAGGCTGAACCACTGAACATAAACATTGATGTGATGATGGAGAAAGAAGAAGAGACAGAACAGAAAGAAAAGAAAGAAAAGAGAAGGGAGGGAGGGAGGGAGGGATGAAAAATAGCTGAGGACATGTTGATGGGACTGACACCAACCGCTGTGTCCCTGATCGGGATCTGACCCTGATGGCCTCACACACACACACACACACACACACACACACACACACACACACACACACACACACACAGTAGTTTGTATGCTGCATTTCATCACTAATCATACTGGTACTAGTATTTATCTTTTATATTATTATAGTAATAATATATTATATTTATCTTTTATTTATTTTAATTTCATATTCGTATGTAAGATATTTTTGGAATTTATATATATATATAGATGCAGTGAGGGAGGACATGGAGGTAGTTGGAGTCAGAGTAGAGGATACAGAGAACAGGGAAAGATGGAAGTCAATGATTCGCTGTGGCAACCCCTGAAGAGGGACAAAGCCGAAAGAAGAAGAAGAATGTAAGATATTTTTGGAATTTATTTTGTAATTTCTAATGTTTACTTGTTAAGATTTAACATTTTTATACTGTTTCACTTGCAGTGGAAAGCGAGACGCTCAATCCACATCTGCATTTTAAAGTGACAACAAAGGGCATTCTGTCTATTCCAGTCTGTTCTATTCCAATCACTAATCATAGATAGTTAACTGGAACATACCAGTCCAATCCTCGTGTGTGCGTGTGTTCATGTGTGTGCATGGTTTTGTGTGTGTGTGTGTGTGTGTGTGTGTGTGTTCTTATATTCAATATAAGCATCATGCAACATGAGATGAAACTTCTGTACCAGAGCCAACGTCAACAACACTGACTGAGCTGTGTTCTGTTGTTTTCCTGCTCTAAGTATAAGATGCCCGTGAAAGTGTAAAATACAAGAAAGAACAACAGAATTAAGCTATTAATATTAAACGAAGCTCCAGCTCTTTAAATGTTTTCTGTATTTGTTGTCTTTTAAGTTAAGTTATAGGTTCTATTGCTATAAAAATATCAATCAACAATCAATACAGCCTGTGTAGTCGTGTTCATGTCTGTTCCCTGTCCTGTTTTATTTTGAAAGTCATTGCTTGTTGTCATTTCTGCCACCTTGCCCTTCCTCACTTGAGTACCCTCATTGTTTACACCTGTTCCCCTCTCCTTCCTATTTAAGACGGTCATGTCCCTTGTCACGTTGCCAAAGTGTTACCGTTGAGGTTGAGAGCGCGTTACCAAGTCATAGTCTGTCGAAATTTTTCCCTTGAGTGAGTATCTGAGTTTCCTTCCTAATTGTTTCATAGCCTTTGTGTTGTATATCCAATCCTTAACCTTTATCTTTGCGCTTTCTGTTTAGCCTCACTAAATTATCCTTTTCCCCCATCTGGTAGATTTTAGTTTGATTGAGATCCTTGTACGTTTTTCCACCTGCTAGCGAGTGTGGCTGTCAGTTCTCCCCTCGTTTAAATCTCTAGCATTGTTTTTGGAGCTTAGCCTTTGTCCAAATCATTAATAAAGTGAACGTTTTGATCGTCTGCATCTGGGTTCAATCATTGCTTTAGCCAATGTTACAGGAACAGTTTCGAGTTCAGATTTTCATATGAGGATGTCTGCTGAGTACTGTAACCGTGACAACCAAACCAAATGCAGATTAATGGAAACTTAACGAAAACAGTAACACTGTCATTAGTTAATGTTCAATATCATGAGAGAAATACCGGGTCAGATTTCAGCATGGAAAAGAACAGATCCAGTGTAAATGGTTGTTGCATTGCACTGCGTTGTGTTTTAATTAGTGTGCACTCGGCACGTTCTCTCCCAAGTTGTCTTATTAATAAGCTCCCAGCTCGACGCCCAAAGCGTCTTCAGCTGACACACAACATATTTTAGTCTCAGCAAGAGACACTTTTGACTGAAATATGCTTTCCAAAACCATTTTAACAATCACATTAGAATATATTTGAAACGGGGTGGCACAGCAGTACAGTGGTTAGCACTGTGCATCATTCCCCGTTCACAAATCCCCTTTTTGACGGTTGTATTTCCTGGGCAAACATGTGACGTTCTGGGATCGTCACGTGACACATCAATCATCCAATCATCTGCTGCACGGCGGCATGTAGTCAAACTTTTAACCCTTTAACCACGACACGACGGTATCGCTGCTGACATGTTTGACTGGCATAGCTTGGATAACCATAATTATGCAGCTATTTGGTCTCAGATAACAGTTCCTGAAAACTGAGAAGTTGCACCTGATCCCTCTTCCTGGTGTATAGAAGGAGCTAGGAAAAGGAGAAACCGTTGAACAGTTCTTCAAAGTTGAGAAGTTGAACTTTACAGCCAAGTTGCTATCATTACGCCAATGATTGACCGGTTTCCAGAAACAGAATGGGATTACCGTAATGGCAGCAACATGGCAACCTATTCTCCACTTTCAGGATCCAATGGATGTTTTCTCTTTCTCCTAGCTCCTTCTTCACACCAGGTAGAGGAACCGAGTTCCTCACTACTCTGCTTTCAGGAATCATTCAATGATTTGCAAATAGTCACTTCATTGCAGTACTTTAAGGTATGCTATTGCGAATGTAGCGCCAGGGATACTGTCACTGTTTAAGGGTGATATTTCTGGAGAAAAGGTCCTTCACGGTTTCTCAGCTGGCCCCCTGCTGGAAGGAGTAAAATCCCGAGGGTTTCCTTCAGACCCTGCTCACTGTCAGCTGCCACATCTCACACCTGATCTCGACTGTATCATCATATTAAAGTGCATTTCTGTCCTGATTTTTGTGAAAACTCATTCTGTTTACACCTGATCTTCAGAGGTGAACATTTTTCCATGCTAAACCAGCAGGCACAAATTGCTTGACCTCAGTAATTCCAATCATCCTGTGTATGAACATCTCCTGGTCCTTGCACATTCCACCTTGAAATTGACACATTTAATGACGGACAGCAGTGTTTTCTGTGCCGTTCTATCAACAGAATCATTTCCTCCACAACAGACGCTCCTGTCAAACATCAGGGTTAAAGGCAGTGTGGTGCCACTCCTCGCTGATTGTCTCTGTGATTGAAAGGCAGACTAACTAGAATTTACATCTGCATTAAAACACTATTAAAGTCAGGTCAGAAACCTCTGAATTACTGGACCACAAAGAAAAGAGCCAACAGAAAGTCACGTCGAGGAGAATCAACATCTGTCCTGACCTCCACAGCTCCCACCAGGGCCTCATTAGATTTGTTTCTTTATTTTTTTTACAACCAACCCACCGATGTACCCACTGAGGGTGGGTAGAAATACCATATCTACCTTACTCTCTTATATCTTTCCATGTCAATTTAAAACAGCTCATCTTGGTATTTGATGACAAGTAGGTTGACGGGCGTTCGCTTGCTAGCTAGTAGCTAGTAACTACATTTAAGATGGGTTTATGCTTCTGCGTTAAACGCATGGCCCACGTCGTAGCCTGTGCAAGTGCTAACATGAGCATTTCTGCGTTGTGTTTAAGTTTTTCTGGGCCTCTGAGTTTTTCATTGTTTACCTGAAGCGCTTGCAACACCAGGCGCAATAACTACAAGATCAGCATTAGCAATGCATTGACACTTTGGATTTCACACAGAAACATAAATCCAGTTCTCATTCCTGGAATGACACAGCAGTACACAGCCCAACACACTTTAAAAGACAAAGCTCAAGACCTACTTAGTTTTTACAAGGACTTTTAACTAGCTACTATGCCTGCAAAACCTGCAAAACTGTTATTGTCTTCAATCATATTTTGTGTTTTATTGTCTTTTCATCATTTCTGTTGTTTCATCCTAATTTAAATGTCGTTTAATCATTTGTTGTAAAGCACAAAGAGCTGCATGTGTGTATGAAAGGTGCTGTACAAAAAAATATACATTTGCTATATATTTGTTGCAACTTGTTCGTTGGTGTTAAAAACTACAGTCGTCTATATCAGACTAGGGAGAGGTGAGGTTTAAATTGACTGATTTCTTCACTTTGTAGCATCAAAAGTTGCTTTTGTATGTTTCTTTGCTGGTGCACGATGACCCTTTCCATAAAAGTGTAGTCATATGCATTCAAGTTTAACAATGTACATAGATCGATAGATGAGTATGTTAATGAGAGGTTGTCTGACAATGAAAATCTCTCTTCTTCACTTTCGTAGCAAATTCCATTACAGCTGATGTAAAATGCTCCATAAACTTCACACCTGCTCGTGTGTTGGTTCTCTCGTTGACGTGTCTGGACAGAGCTAAAATCACCCTTGTCTGGGTAACTGTTGTTAAACTGATAGCAGTGTCCCATGGTGGCTGTCATGTGCAACTCTGCATGGAGTTACCGTACACGTCTTCTTCCGGCAGGGGTTTTCACGTTGGCCCGTCCTCTGTGTACTTCCTGTTTGATTACCTCCCGGTGAACACAAGCTGTGTTCTACTTCCCTTCTGTGTTCCCTTCTCGTTTAGCCAGTTTACTGTGAGTTTTCCAGCAGTTTCTGAGTTGGTCTAGTTAGTCTTTTGTACTGCTGTCTGAGCTGATTGAATTTTCCAAAAAAAGAGTCTGGTCATTGTCAGAGTCAGCCTGAAAGTGGAAGAGACCAGGAACATCTGTGTGAATGACAATTCACATGTGATTTTTGTGAATGTCTTAAGTAACAAATACTGTTAAATACACCTCTCAGCTGCCTCATGGATAATGTAATTTCTACTATTCTGTTTCGTCATGTGGCCTCAAGACTGAGTTTGACAAATACTCACCTTTATGTCAGAATTAAAGCAACATATCCCAAGTATATTAAAAGTTATTAGCATCAGTACAGCCGACACACTAGCTGCTGCTGTCAGCTCAGTTCGCTGATGTCCTGACCTCAGACCAGCCGTCACACATGGAGCACGCTGCGCCGTGTGCTGTTAATTCATCCGTAAATATTAGCTGCTAGCGCTCTTTGAAAGCCACACTGCTGACGGAGCTCCAGCCATGATCTTGTTTGAACAGTCGAGTGACTGCCGGGAGGATTACAGGGTTCCAGGAGACACAGGACCAACTCGTCATCTGCCTCCTACAGGAGCGTGGATGAAATACTAACACTACTAACACGGCTATTACTACTACTAATAAGCATGTATTGCATTTGTATTGTGCCCAAGGACATTTTACAGGGAGAGAAACTCAATAACACAACAGACACAAGAATGTGACTTTGTCAGATTCCAAGTCAAAGTGGCTTTATTGTCATTCACCATATACCAGTACATAGTGGACAAAAAAAAAGGAAAAAAGGAACATCACAATCACGCAAGAACACAAACAAAGTCACGTACAACACACTCATACTAGTAGTATAACGAGCAAAGGACAGCAGTGTTTTTAGTGCAAATGTGAAAGGATGAGGTAGCTGAAAGGATGTGTGAAAATAAAAGATAGTCCAGCTATTTAATGTGCCTGTGCAGTCTTCATTCCAGGTATATATATTTTATATGTGTGTATGTTTGGTGGTGGAGGGGAGAGAGTTTACTGCTCTGATAGCCTGGGGGAAGAAGCTATTGCAGAGCCTCGTACTAGACGTGGTGCTGCAGAACCTTCTGCCTGATGGCAGAAGGGCAAACAGGCTGTGTGAAAGGTGGGTGGGTGGGAATTTGTACTTCGTTACGGCAGAGGCTCTGCGTAAACAGCGTGTCTGAAAGATGTGATGGAGAGTAGGGATTATGATCCCCTCAGCTGACCTCACGATGTGTTATGGAGATGTACATTCTGAAAAACAAAACACCTGAACGGAGACGAAACAAAAGCTCTGGTGTAGAGATGGGTTTTGAAAGTGGCTTTTGAAAGACAATTGAAGGCAAAGGAAAGAGCACATCAAATAAAGAGAGTTATTGGTTATGAACACATAGGAATGAAACGGCATTTCCCTGACAGGGACTCAAACCCAGGCCACAGCAGTCAGAGTACCACATCTGAACCACAAGACCACCAGGGAGGTGTAAAGGACTAAACGAACCAAACACACCTATCTTTTTGCAAAAGCCTGTAATTGTGCTGTCATCGGCCTAGACTGCAGAGAGACTTCCCACAATACACCGAGGCCCTCTCCTCTCTTAGGTCCAGTCCTGACCAAAGGTTTGAGCCGCAACAGCAGCAAGTTCGCTGTACATCAATCGGAGTAGATGTACAGAGAAACTCCACCGACTGCTCCCAATGAAGTTCCTGCATTACGGTAAATGATATTACACCATGTGAACCACGCTATCTTCCATCAATCAGCAGATGGTATCTCCCTGGATCTGTAGACTGGCGTGGAGACATGACACTCTTTCAGCCCCGGGAAAGAGCTGAGTGATTCATTACACCATTATCATAACCACTGCACAAAGTGGCAACGGTTAATCAGTCCAGACAATTTTTGGATGGGGGTTGTTACAACAATGGCACCGCCTTTCATGTTGCAGTAAGTGACAACTCGCCAAACCATTTCCTTTCACAGGGCCGAGCATTCATTCAGTTCCAGCTGAGAGGCAGCCAGTACAACAAGCACACCGTGTGTGTGTGTGTGTGTGTGCGCGTGTGTGTACTCCCAAAGCTTCCCAGTACAAAGATGTGTTCTCCTGGTGGTTGAATTCTTTGAGAGATCTCAAAAAAATTCTTTTTAAAATAGGACCGAGTGAAGGTTTTGCACGAAAGGAATAGAAGTAACAAGAACTCCAAATGCTGAATGACAGTGAGTCATTGAAGCGCCAGAGATTAGACGGCGCTGGGATCATGTTTGTAGTTGATCCCATTAGAGATGCGCTCACATCTCTGAACTAATGCAGTGATGACACTGATCATGATCTTTGGCAACAGTACGGAGGAAAAATTATCACATTGAACATTTCAAATTCTTTCATAGTGTCATAAAATGAGGCAGCTTACTGAATTTCCACTGGATGTCCACAAACCTTAATATCAAATAGATTCATTATCAAAAGGATCCGCATGGCAAATACACACACAGGCAAATCAATACAAGCACAATTAACATTAAGTGCATACGCCATGGAGAATATGAACTGGAGTTTTAAAACATTTGGGAACAAATGATAATTTCAGTATTCATATTACTACATCGTGGCTCCACCCCCAACCGCGACCTGTAACCGGAACAAGAGGGAGAAGATGATTATTATTATTATTTTTTTAAATCAAACATCCTTCTAGTCTGGCTGAGCTGTCTTAATGTGTAAAATGAAAAAGAATTTTCATAAAAATGAAAACTGAAACATCCTTTCAAACCAGCCACAGAGAGACCACTGTATATCACAGGAAGTCAAAGGAAGCCAAAATTGCTCACTGTTGCGTCTGGAAACAGTCATGTTTCATGAACACGAGTTAATAAAAATAAGGATCGAGAGACGGTGTCTTGGTTCAAACGTTGTCTTTTTTCGAATCATGTTGTAATAAAACTCATGGATATTATATCGTTCGAATCGTGAAACTGCCTAACTCTCCTGCCTGCCTTAAACGCACCACTCTTCATCGCATTCAGTGTGGTACTTGTAGTTTTTTGTAAGTGATATGTCATGGATTCGTGCCATGTATCGCCCGGATAAAAATGCACTTCCCACAATGCAACTCGCCGATCCTGCTTCTCCGCGGAGGTGAGTCTGAAATGTGTGGCTGACTGTCCACGAGAGAGCTGCTAATAGAGAGAACTCACGTCGCGTTTTAATCCCTAAATGTTTCCTTCAGCTTATTACAGAACGTTTATTAATTTTTAATAAACGATCGCTTATTGTAACGTAACAATGCTAAACGTGACGACAACGGGGAAGTCGGTAAGGAAACGCGTCCGTTTGAATGAAACCCGACGTCGCCGTGTCTGACAGGTTCACGGTTCTGAACATTAGTGTTTTGATAATGTTTCACATTCAGTGCTGTTGATATAAACGGCTTATATATGCTAAAGCACTTTACACTTGTAAAGTGAATTTAAATTAGCTCTTGCTAGTAGTGTGATGCTAACAAGCTAGTCGCAGTCAACGCAAAAGTTTCACGTTGGCAAGTTAGAATCGCGTTAGAATCGCAGCTTAGCTTGTCCTAGATAACTCGGTAAAACGAGTAAATAGTAATTACCACTCGTATGTTTAATTAGATTGGATTTGGAGAAAAAACGGAATAGCTATCAATGTGAAGATCAGCAGGTGGAATATGTCAGCCATCCCAACCGACTCGAAGAGTCAGTGAACACAACACAAACCTACATGTCGATATATATATTCGAACGCGTGGTGCGTTCACTGTTTTCGTCCTGTTTCTATACAGTTTACGTCTGTTGGAGAGAACATGTATTCACATTTTTTGACACGTCACTGCCGCATCAGTTTTGCACCGTTTTCTGGCACACACGGAAACTGCCCTTCAAAATAAAAGCTCATGCTCTACCCTGCCCACAGCTCTTTCAAAGTACAATATCTTGTTCACAATATAATGTACACGTAAAGAAATAAGACAACGGCCACTGTGTCTTATATATATAAATACTGTATATATATACACACACACGCATACACTATTCTTATTGATATCTAGAAGAAGAAAAACCTTCCAAGTGTTTTGTTATAAACATATTCTTAATAAGAATAAACACGAGCAATATTGTGGAGAATGAAAATTATAATTATTCGGTGTCAGGTTATTTTATAATATAAATTTATTTTATAATAAAAACTGCAAGAGTAAATAATGACAATCTGTAGCATGAGGAGAATCATAATAAAAATAATATTTGTTTATTCCAGTGAAATCACGCCATATTTAATTGAACTATTTCCGCTCACTGATTGGGTCTGAGGGGAGAGATCTCATAAAAATAAAGTCTCGACTCTGGAGGGAAACGTGTGGAGCACTGCGACGCATCACTCCTGCTGCTGCGTGGAAACCGAACGTCTTTGCATCTGATGCATCTCAAAATGAACTCCTGCTCATCCATCTGCGCCAAGAAGTCGAAACTATAAATAATATTGTTTTTAATGTCATGCAGGCTTCTTCTTCAGCATGTCGGATGTGTTTGTCAAGTGAAGCTGATGTATCAGTGAGCTGCTCGGCAGTGGTGCTGGACGGCCGTTAGTACACCCGAGGATTGATCTCAATCAAAGTACTCTGTGAATAACACGTTTTACTAACACACTCCTGGGAGCAATGAAATACACCTTTGAATGCCTGATATAGTAGCTGAGCCCAGTGCTTAGACGTGTGTACACCCGTACGACAAAAATGTCCAACGTCGTAGATGGTGTAATTTTCCTCTTTTTGCTTCGAGTCCAAAGGCGTCCTGTTAATTAACCAATCCACAGTTCACTCAATCTGTGGTGTGGCGTTGCGTAGCGTTCCACTGATAGGGCGAGCAAATAGAGGAAAAGAGGACGAGCAAAGAGGCGACGCAGATTGATGCAGAAATATTAATGTTCCTGTTACGTCATTAAAAACAGTGTAATCAATTACTTCTGAATGCGTCCTTGTCCCCTCCCCATTTGACACCAAACTGACGCCCCTGCTGAAGACAAATGTGTAATTATATTTGACATACACCTGAGTGCAATGTTTATATGTTTGTTCAAATATTTTTTTAGTGTGTGAATGAATGCTGATGTATGTGTTCATACATTTCAAACAGTTCAATGAACGTTGTGAAAACATAAATTACTTTGATGAAGCCCTTGAAATCGCTAACTGCAGGTTAACTTTAATATATATCGCTATATTTCTAAACCAGATATGACATAACCATCATCTAATAAGGTAAATATCTACAACACGTTAAAATCTGCGTTCATCCTCGTCATGCAGCGATAGGATCAAGACTTTGAGTCCACATCGCCCAGTTCTAGATGAGTGTGACAGCAGCAGAGGTCATCTAATAGTTGTAGGAGGTTTGGTTTGGTTGTTTGCAGTGATCCATGTGAGCGTGGTGCGGCCGGGGACATGTATTTACATAAAGCATTAGCTGCATGGATCATGATCATTATTATATCAGTGACACTCTATTGCTCAGGTCCCCTGACCTGCTCTGCATCCCGAGCTTTGCGAACAGAGACGCATAATGTGGCAGAGGCGGCGGTATCAATTATGCACCTTTTATTCGTGCCATAACAAAACCTCGCGCAGCTGATTTACTTCTGTTTGCTCGCTGCATTATTCAACAGAGCCGTGTCCGTTCTCTGAAAGCGCCGGTGAGACTCGCACACATATTTTCTTGTGCGTCATCGTTGCTCTCGACACACGTACGTCATGGTCACAGCGCCATGCATGTAATCACTGACTGATTTGTTCCTATTTTGAAGATAAACTGTAAATATCTACGAGTAGCCTCGGATCTGGATCTGACTTCCACGTTTGCTTTGGTCTGAATCATCTTAAAAAGCTGGATCACTTTCCTCTGGTTTGGTTTCTCTTCACGCGAACAAAATCCAAGCGCACTTAAACTGAAACACGTTGGGTGGAGAGGAGTTAACCTGGAGCCGAACTATGTGTGTCACAGTTTTATGCACGGCTGTCAGCCTATCAGAGAAGAGTGTTCACCCAGACTGTTGTATGAATATGTGTGAGACGTCTGACAGAACAGGAAAACAAACAAGGAGTCCAACGTTACGCCAAAATGGGACCCACGTGATGTGTTTCTATGGTGATGTCACTTTGTTTATGGTAAATAAATGGAAAATATCTTGGGTATTTACTGTTATCATATCAGTTTTATCATATCTTGGTTTAGAGACACTAGCGATAGGCAGAAGACAGGAGGCAGAGCTGGAGGTGGCAGAGTTAAAGATGCTGAGATTCTCTTTAGGGGTGACCAGGATGGACAGGATTAGGAATGAGGTCATCAGAGGGACAACACAGACAGGAAGGTTAGGAGAAAAAGCTAGAGAGGCTAGATTGAGATGGTTTGGACATGTGCAGAGGAGGGACAGTGGATACATTGGTAGGAGAATGTTAGAGATGGAGTTGGAGGTAGGAGACAGAGAGGAAGACCAAAGAGGAGGTTTATAGATGCAGTGAGGGAGGACATGGAGGTAGTTGGAGTCCAAGTAGAGGATACAGAGAACAGGGAAAGATGGAAATCGATGATTCGCTGTGGCAACCACTGAAGAGGGACAAGCCGAAAGGAGAAGAAGAAGATCATATCAGTACATTATATGATTGTAAAACCTTGTTTTCTGTAGTTGTTGCGTCACAAACTAAAACTACATCTCATCCGGTCGATGGTAAAAGTTCAAATATTTGTACGTCATTAGTGGTCCGTGTGCTTCCTCACCTGGAGAAAGGATCCAGCTGTTTACGGAGGACTCGTTGTGGGTTATTTGGTGATTACTGTGTTCATACCGGACAAAAGAAACTGTGTTACGATAGAAAACAAACTCAATTCAACTGCACTCAGGCCTGTTGGTGTGAAAGCAGCCTGAAGGACTTGTGTTAAGAAAAGGGACATGTGTGTATGTGTGTGTGTGTGTGTTTTTCACGGAGATATCACCAGAGGTTAGAGGAGCTGCCAAATGATTTTCACCGTTAGGTCACGAGGTCAAGCTGAAGGTGCGGAGAACGGGCTCGGCCAGACCTCCAGCTGCATGTAAATGCTGCGGCTCTTCCCAATGGTGGTTCTCACATTTACATCAAAAATCACATCCATCCTTCTCTGTGCACCCGCAGGCTGACAGAGCAGAGCGGCAGCCCACTGCAGCGCTGACACGTCATCCCTCACAGGTGAAGAACGCACAGCTTCCACACTGAGTACACACCAGTCCTTACACACACACGGGTTTGACACTGCTTGGTAATAATAATTAATAACTGTATATATATATATATATATATATATATATATGTGTGTATATATATATATATATTTTTTAATGATAAAAGTCTGGCAGCGTCTTAAAGTGTTTTATTGTACTTTTTAATTTTACCTTTATTTAACCAGGAAAGATCCATTGAGATCAAGGATTTCTTTTTGTAAGGTCGATATGGCCAAGAGGCATCGCGATGGACAGCTTGACATTAAGGCCACACGTCTGCATGGACACGCCCTTTTGTGACAACGTTTTGTCCAAACGGATCCTGTACACACACTTTTTTTGAAACCTGGGGTACTGGTCCAGAACGCAGGATTAGTTAAAATAGTTTATCAAAAATGAGGAAAAACTGCAGAATTTTCTGTATTTGAGTTACTGATAAACTGAACTCAGACATATGACATTAGGTTTGAGTTCTGTCAGTTCATGTGAAACTGTAACTGAAAAATCAGCAATTTTCCTTCATTTCAACTCAGGATTTTCACTAAACCTGCTTTCTGGAACGGACCCCAGGTCTCAAGTTGAACAAATGTGAATTCTCCGTCCTCGCCTTCACGTCTGGACTGTGAATCACGCCCCTTGGTTTTTTTATCCAGTTCTCAGAGTTATTCTTTTACGTCAGGTAAACAGCGACAGCGACTCAAAGTAAACAGGTTTTGTACCGCAGTAACTCTGAAACATTATGGAGGAAGAAAAAAAAGATGGTTTTGGTCCATGTGGACATGAAAAACGGAAAATCCTCTTGCAGCAAAACAGATGTCTGAAACATAGATGCTTCTATGCAAAAGAGGCTATAGATAAAGGGGCATATTTTTTTAGTGTTGTTGATATTTTCTGTTTTTTAATTTTTTTCACCCCCGTTCCTCTAATGAACGTAAACAGAATATTTTTGCTTCACTTGATTTGACCTTGTTTTGGGTTTTGCTCATTGCTCATTTTCACCGTTTTTAATTTTTAATTTTGCCATTTAACCTCTATTTAACCAGGTTTGTGCCATTGAGATCAAAGATCTCTTTTGCAAGAGGGAACTGGCCCAGAATGGCATCACATGTAGTTTAAAGACATTGGTCACATGAAACAGACATAAAAGATACAAATACAAACAATTGCATTTACAGGTTGAGATCAAATGAAACGTTTGCACTCATGAAGCCAGGATACAAGTGACTTTATCATGGACTTACATATATAAAAAAGTTCTGAGAACTGAGTTTTTGTAATAAACAAACCCAAATCGGCTGTGTTGCATGAAAGCTGCTACTGGTTCATCAGTATTTGCCAGCAGCCTGAAAGGTTCACTAAGTGGAGGACTAATCATGTCGTGTCCACTGACAGAAATGCGTGTCTGCACATCAACCCTACAATCGCCATCGTTTCACTGCCTCTTTTCATGGAATTCAACTCTCCATTGTGATCTCATCCAACAGGACTATTTCAGTCCCTGTGACTCATTCTGACCTCCCGTACGTGTCTGACAACCAAAGTGTTTATTTTAAAATCTCATTCACAAAACATGAATTAACTGTGAAAATCAATTTCCCTCAAATCAGTTTAAGAACATCAGGATTGCAAGGATATTTTTACTAATAGTCAGATTTTTTTTTTTGTCCTCAGCATGTGCAGCTGCATAGTTATTTCTTTTTCTGATATCATCCATGTTCTTCATTCCCACTATTAAATCAAAATTGTGCACTGATTGAGAGGCACCGCTTATGATTCCAGTCATGGATAATTATACAGGCTTACTTGCTTGCATTGAGTATAATAATCAATGCAGATAAGTCAAAGTCATTTGTGACCTTTTGGATCATTTCAATGCAACATAACCCGTGTCCAGCAATGGAGACGATCCTTTGAAAAATACACTAAAATGCTTATACATGATGCCCTTCAGCCGAGTCTATCCTGTTAGCGATGCTGCAGCAGTAGTGCCGTCTCTTGGCGGGAGCTTAGTGTACATCAATGTCAGCACTTGCTGAAAGAGGAATGGAAAAAAAAAAGGGGGCCAGTCTGTCTACAGAGCCCAGCAGACGAGAGTCAATTATCCACACTGTTTGTGACATTAATCCAACTCTCTCTCACATGAACTGGTTAGCTTCTGCTCTTATTCCAAGGGTCTGTCTACGGGAAGTAGCGACCGAATACAATGTGTGTGTGTGTGTGTGTGTGTGTGTGGGGGGGGGGGTGGCGAGGGATGATTCCGTTGATGTATCGTTCATCTGGACGATCTCCAAATCCACCTGAGGGTTCTTGAAAACTCTGGATGGCCCTGAAATGAAAGGTTGGCGAGTCTGTGTTTTTGAGTACAGTGCAAAGCTACTACATCTAGCAAGCTAGCTAGTTCGCTAACATTATCAAAGCTAGCTACCTTTGGTAGTTGGCTAAAATAACTAACTGGCTAACAATCTGTTAGCTAAAACTAACCCTAACCCTAATCCATACAACCTGGAAGGATGGGTTGTTTGCAAACTACCCATGATTTTGGGTTATGTGCAAATAGCCTGGGTAATTTGCGTATAACCCGATTTTTCCACATGACCCGTAACATGTATAAGGTATATGAAGTATAATATCTGCAAATGCTAATTGCTCAACCTTTTGGATTGAATAAAATGTATGCGGAGGGAAACAGATTAAGGAGAGGAGACAGAAAAGCCGTGTGTCAGTACATTAATCAACTTCTGCTTGTTTTTGTCAGCTGCAGGAGGCCTCCGGCTTACGCAGAGCTGGCCAAGCCTATAAAGTAGATATGAACGCTCAAGATATCGCTGTCTTTACTGAGCCGTATCCTCTGTTTCCCAGCAAAGCTAAGCAGACACGTTCCCCTCTGTGTGTGCTTATAGGTGGAAATCAGGAACCCCAGCAGCTTAAAAAGACCCTCCTGTGCCTGCTAATCAGACATCACGGGGTGTCCTCATTCTCGCCCTAGTTACCTCCGCCAAGGAGGTCATGTTTTTCACCTGCGTCTATCTGTCTGTTAGCAAAATAACTTGAAAAGTTATGAACGTATTTTACTGAAATGTTGAGTAAATGCTGCTGACTGTCTCTGTGGTTACTGTAATGGGCTGTTGGCCAAAAGGTTGGGGGTCAAGCCCACTTAGGGACGGAGGTTTGTTTTTTGTTTTACTATGAAAATAAACAAGAAAAAATAGTGATCAGAATACATGACTCGTGCTAGGTTGCTAATGCTTTTTTTTTATTAACTATTTATCATTTGAAAATACATGGATGTCATTAATAGTCAAAGGCATGTTTTGATCTATGAATTTGATTTATATTGTATTATTATCTTAATATAGTATATATTATATTCAAATTATATATTTACAATAATTTTAATGTTTTATATTTAATTTATTGCAGCAGTGGAGTTACAAAGGCTCATAGATCATTTTGTAGTTATGTGATGAAATATGCAGTAACGGTGAAAACTGCTGTATGAGCAGTCATTATAGAATAGCAGCAGTTGTCTGAGTTCTTTTCTGATTTCACTTTACATATGTGGATCACAACGTGTCTTAGGAGATACAGTGGTAATCATGAAGTTACAGGTTTGATCCTTGGATCCTTCAGAGACCTTATCATAGTGTGACTGGCTGGTTTGCAGCTTAATGTACTTAAATGGTATGATGTTTAAGGAAACAGACCAATTGAACAGACTCGCATTATGCCGGTTTCTTTCGTTGATGTGTGTTTATCCATCATTGACGTACTTCGGTTTTTGTTTTGTTTTTCACAAAAGGCAGTGGTTTTCCCAGAATGAAAATCCTGTGTAAATGTACTAACTAGGTTATGTATTAATTCATTTCACAGTCAGGATTTAAGGGTGAGTGTTTGTAACGTGCACCGAAAGAAACCAATTTCTGTGTACAATGAAATTCATACTTTGCTGCCCATGATGAATGCCAGGTACAATAGAGAATGAAAATAAAATAATTAAATGAATAAATAATAATGATAAATACAAAGTAGTACAAATACTAATTACACAAATTGTACAAAACAAAGATAATACTGCAGTACGAGATAGCAAACTATAAAGAGATGGCAATTGTATTAATAATGTACAAATGCAGTGCAAATGTATGCATAATAATAATAATGCATAATTATCAATATGTGGATGATAATAATAGGGTTATTACAATTACTCTTTGTTAAAGGTGGAGTGAAATACTTCACCTTTAGTACTTTTTCTACTGACCAGCAGACTGCGAATGAATTTAATGTGTAATATTTCTCCAAATTGTCCCCTGTAAGACCATTCTGAGCAGGAGAAAGAGGTGAAATCACAGGATGATGGAGTTCATGGAGCAAATTAGAGAACGAAATCTGCCCCACCAGGCCTGAGTTCATTTCCTAAGACCGGCGGAATCCAGTTTGACATTTGTCTTTTGCGTTAAAACACACATCTTTTATTTTTACGGTGGGCTTTAATGCCGCCGATTTTCCCGATGACTTGTCATGCTTTGCATTATGTCTTGCAGCGAGTGGATGCGAGCATGCTGCACTGAACAAAGACGGCTGATCCGAGCCGCAGTTAATGCCACGTTTCTTCATGTAATTCTGTGACCGCAGGCCATATGTGAAAGGGAGCACGTCACATTGTGTTTGCTCTCATAACTTTTACTTTGCATGTCTAAAAAGAGGTGTGTCTCTGTGTGTTTTATTATGGTTGGTTTTTTTAAATGATTTTTGGTGTCATTATTATTATTATTATTATTATTATTATTACCAGCTTTCCTGCTATACTTTATTGTGACAATATTAGCCTTATTGTACCCACCTATGTTACAGATTCCACTGGTGAATATTAATTAATTTATAATTAGATTATTGGATTATAATTGGATTGTAATCAGCCATTGTAACCAGACTTTCTGAGAAATTACACTCGATAAAAGATCCAAACATGGCTGGTGTGAATGAGTGCCTTTGTTGAGACTTCCAATACACATTATTACTACTAATTATATCATGGTAAATACTTTTTTGTGATTGTTTGGCTGCCGTGTGTTAAAACCATGTAATGCACACGTTGGCTCCTGGTTAACATTCCAATTATATCCATCCACGGCACAACGTGTTATGTTGGTGACATTAACCAGCTGTCAGCGGTAACAGCAACTGGACATTTGATGAGGAAAACAAGAAAAAATTGATGATTTTAACATTTCTTTCAGCTTGTTTAGAGAGGACGTGAGTTCTGAGTAGGATGCGGCAGAGGAAAAAGAAATGGAGAAGAAAAGACAAACATAAAGCAGGGAAGCGACACTTGAAGAGCCACCCAACACCACTTAGGGCTGTATAACACATGAAAACAGAAATTAATGATCTGGATCTGGAGTCATGACCCTGGTAGAAGAAGGTTAATCAACGTGTAGATGTGTGTTAAACGGGTTTAAGGCACTTTGCAGCAGCAAAGCACCCTCCGCTTCATGTTGGGTTGTTCTTTTTTTTTATCTGCTATGCTACTTTATTCAAATAAAAATGAAAGAATTCAATGATGATATACTAACGAACCAATAAATTATCACCTGTTTAGAAGCTGTCTCGCTTTATTTAGCATTGTTGTAAAGGGACTGGATTTATGCATTGTTGTGACATGCTCTTCCTTCAAAAACATTTGTTTTTGAGTGAAATGAACAACACTGAAATCCTAAATTAATGATCCCGTTTTCGTTTCTTTGGCAAATGACCATGAATAAACCATCCTCTGTGAAGGTTCTTTGCCCCCACGTCATGCCTTAAAACCGTTTAACGCACACCTGGGCGTGGATTAATCCTTACATATAAGGAATTAACTCAAGGGAGGTAAAAGTCATAGAATATGTTGTCTACTGCGTCAGAATAACATTTGCACCATGGCATTTTCCTGGCCCTCAGCCTTGGACATTTCCTGATGACAGTCCATCACTCATTCGGCAGGAACGATGATCAAGGTCACTCTGCGTCGGAAATCATGCTGTGTTTGGGGGGGGAGTTCTGCTGGAACTGGTCCAGACGCTCCACTGCTATGTCTTTCCGCATCTGTCATGCAAGCTTTTCAAACTTTTCAAAAAGTTCATACTTTGAGATAAAAAACAACAAATCACTTAATGCAGAATAAATCAGAACTCCTTGAACTGACCTCCCTGTTTTTATATCGGCCTCAATTACAAATTGCGGTGTTTGTCATCATTGTTCTACACTGTTCTGATAACAATGGGCAAGTTCACACTTTTCCCCCAATTTCTTTATTTGTTGTTTTTCCTCGTTTATGTTATATTTTTAATGTCACCAACAGGTGGGTGGGTGAAAAGTAACTCCTTAATTCATATTGTTAAAAAACACCTACATTTCTCTTTAATTACAGAAAAAGTGGAAAGATCTATCAGTAGAATGTTTTATTTAAACTACATTATTATTAATATTAATTTGTATTATCAATCATTAATTATTTTTTCTATAATTATGTGTGCGCATATATAACATACATAAAATATAAATTACATCTGTTGCATTCCTCTTGTCGACATGCATATGAGATTAATATTGGTCGGCAGTCATTTCTACTGAGAACCATCCAGTCCGCTGTGCTCCAATTACAAAGTCGCAACTAAAATCAAATAAAAGCCGACATGACATGGACCCACATTGTATAGAAATGACTCTTGATGCCTTTGTGCCAGGAGGACCCTTGTAGAGCACTTAATGTCGCTGTACGATAACACTATTGAGCAGCTCAGAATGAATAATCAGGGCTCCTTTCATTTACATTTATCATGCCAGTTTCATTCTGCTGAATTAATAAGGAAAAACTACTTATATTTACATGCCCACACTCGCTGTCACCCACATATCGCAAGGATGTGAAATCTAGATGGAAATGTGCTATTAATGGAAAGTGATGCAAGATGTTGTAAGAAAAAGAGGATATTAGAATGTTGCTGTGAAATGTTTAGAAGTACGTCTGTCAATGGTTCACGGACATTTTGACACACTTGAATTTAAGCTCAGAAAGCAAAGTAGTAATCGTCTAGTCGTCAAGTGAAAGAGTCAAGTGCAGAGTATCGTCTGCATATTAATGATACAAAAGTACTTTCAAAATGCTTACATGAACTACCGTTTTGTATTTTTCAGAACTTATATTACAAATTGTCTGAAAAGCAGACCTTTGTAGTAGAGGAACTTTCAGTTACTGGTGGGCTGTGAGGACTTGACCTGTCGGACTGACGTGACATTGTCGCAGTGTTTCTCCAGCCTGACTCACGTACTGTATTTGAGGTCCTGTGTCTTCCACCGCGGTTCTTTCCGGCCAGACTATCTCCTGTGTGCTGTTGGTAATGCTTTGTCTGTGTCGCTGCTAGCATTAGCATCATGTGACGCGGTTAGCATCAGCAAAAGGTGCCGCAGCTAGCATTAGCAACAGATGTCGCTGTTACAATAATGGTAGTTATTACTCTGTAAAAAAAACACAAGGCAGCACTTATTGTACCTAGTTATACCGCTTATTACTGAGAGGAAATAATTCTGATATTATATGATAGATTTTATTTAAAAAATAAATAGCCTACTCAGCAACAAACAGTACATATAGAATCTATAGGTGGTGTAATTACATAAGTTTTAGGGTATAGTTTAGGGAAATATTGAAAAGTTCCTGGGGGCTACTAATTTTGACCCTAAGTATACGTTTCAGGCGTCAGAAAAAGGGCAACCAGTAAATAGTTAATGGATAAAAAAACAGTGACCAAATGAGTCCCTCACGATGTCTGTGTTTCTCTGCATCTGTTGGTTACAATGGTAAAAATAACTCCAGAATCCATAAAAATGACATTTCAAAATGAGTTATTTTGACTTTGTCTGAAACAGACAAACAAAGAAATTATTAGTAACGACAGATTCATCAATTATTTCCGTTATGACACAAAGAATTATCCTGAGCAGTTTTATTCTGGGCTTTACCTTGAAAAGCTCTCAGAAGAACACATCTCTTTGGATCTGGGACTCGTGTGATGGTGCCTCCCCCGAGATTCACTCCCATTTGCAGTGACTGAGGATGAAAAAAAAAAAAAATGCCCCTGTTAAGTTGAAGACCGATCTGATGTGATATCTGCTCCCTCGATGTATTTTCCTCTCGCCATCATCAGAGAGTTCTGTGTTTTCTCCCTGGGTGTCCTCCTTCCGTCACTCTAATCAGCCCTTTTAATTACTGTTGCTATCAGCCGCCCAATGCCTCCCTGTCACCCCTGGGAGTCTCTGGAAATAGGAGAGAAATGGGAAGGGAACACTGAGGATGATGGCAGGCAAGGGGCTCATCAGGGAGGCTACAGGGGTACCGGGGGCTGTGGTAGTCCGAGGACCCTGCCAGTCCATGAACAGCACTGCCAACTTGTCTCCTCATCTCGCTGCCTGCTGGGCAGTTGATGTCATGATAAATGGTCTTTTCCAGCCCCAATCCAATTCAGCATTGTCCTTTAAGCACATCTCAAACGTATAGTTAATCACATTCCATAAGATGTCAAGTCATCGACATTTATAAACTTCCTTCTCTTAGTTTTAAAGCTCTTAACTTTCTGTCCTGGTTGATTCATCGGTCCCTGTTGTGTCTGAAATGACATAAAAGACACGTCGACCACAGGGGACACCAAACATGCTTCAAACAGCTCCTCTGTCAGGGAGGAACAGCAGCTTTTGTTTCTGCTTATAGCTCAGTCAAGCCAACTGCTGCTACCTGAGGCACAAAACCACAAGGACACATCGCAGAGTTTTCTTAACTCAGAGTCCGTTATCTGATGCTACATCAGGAAGACTAAAAGCATCTCCCCCAGTGTCATGGATCTCAATATATCAAATATCATTTATTAGGGGTGGAATGATTCACAAAATCAGTTTCAGTGATGAGAGTATTTTTAACAGGTAATCTAACAAGTTACTATTTACATCGTCACAATGCTGTTCATCACACATTACTGGTGCGTGACTAAAGCTTACCTTGCTTGGTCTGGACTTTAGGACTTTTTCATTTTATCTGAACCAAATTTACAGATTTGAAAGCTCCCCAGGACCAAACAACCAAAATTTGGTCTGGGTCCGGACTCAACCGAACCCCGGTTCAGTCTTTTGCACTTTGAACGCTTTTTGAATTTTGTTAATTTTTTTTTTTTTTTAGTCTAGACTTTCTGTGCTTTCTGCCCCGCAGCATAGCTAACAGTTGTCTTCTCCTTTCCTGCCGGCGACGATAAAGCTTCCACATGACCAGAACTTTGATCTGAATACAAGACAACCGAACTAGGCTCCATATTGGTCATGACGTTGCTGCTGCTGGTAGTACCGCAATAACAGCGTCGTTGTCACAATGTGTTTATTCATTAGCCTTCTTTGCTAAGTGGTCAACAGCGCTAACTGGCTAATTTGATGCAGTCACTACATCATACTCACGCCTCCTTACAGCCAGTAAATATCCAGTGCAGGGAGGCGCTCCCTTAATCAGTAATGAGGACAGAACGTCAGTAGATCATTGGTCCACTGGTATTTATGCAGTGTGTAGCTCGAACCAAAGATCAGTGGAGGAAGGACTCCAACATTGGTTTGGGCTTTTGGTCTGAAAGCCCCATGAAATGATGCTGAGGACGCCCTCTGACTCGGACTGAGGCTGACATACTGTCCATCAGTTCGTGCTTCTCTTTGTCTTAATTTGACACTTTTATTCTTTGACCACTGTGCTATCATCGTCCCAAGCTCTCTTGCCGCTGCATTTTGCCCCATTTATAGCTTCAGGCTCTCTGACGATGTCTGCCGGGACGTTCAGTGTGTCCCTCAACCTCCACGACCTTTGGCCGCTGGTTTGTCTCTTGATCCAAGAGTTCTGGCTTCTCTAGCCATTAGACCACTTTCTTCTCTGACGTGAATGCTCGTCACCTCACAGGTGAAACACGAGCAGAATACACACAGTCACAGAGGTCATATGTCACGCGATGAGTTCGAAAAGTGAAGTAAAAAGTGAATGCGTTATCCGCCGTTCTCCCAGCTTTCTTAAAGTTGTCTGGTCAGACACCAAAGCCGTCTTGACTGACTTGTTGCATTTCCTTAACTGTGCAAGGAGTGAAGTGAGGTTTTGCTCCAGAGTTGAGTGTATGTCTTTGGTCCAGGACTCAGAAAAAAAACCCCCAAAAACATACAATCCACGTAAACATGTACCAGAGTACAACTGTTAATAATACCGCTAATAATAACTGCCCATGTTGTTTACACAGAGCATGAAGGATGCCTCCCCAGTGTGTGTTTTCAGATGGGAATCTGGTGTCCTGGTACCACCAAGTACAAGTTAAACGTCTGAAACATGAGGACAAAGTCTTGGTATGCACGATCATACCAATAAAATAATTAATATCTAAAAAAACAAAGTGCGGCAGCGACATACTTCACAGAAGTAAAGTATAATATACGATATGAGACCAGGAAAAAAAAAAAAAAAAAAGAAGCTGGATCCAACCATTTGCATGTCAGTTTATGTGAAAGTAGAATTGAAAACTCATATCAGGTCTGACACACACTCTCTAAACGGGCTTCTTGGAATGAGAACTGTATTTTTCAAGAGCGAAGTAATGTGTCACATTCTCTGTTTTTCTCACAATGAATCTTCAGTCTTCTGTACTCACATTCAATACATGTGTTATATTTTTTCTTAACAGCCCCCTAGTCTGACCGCAGATATTGCAGCCATCCATTCATCTTCCCTCTAATCATCCCACTGTGTGACTGCTGGGGTTTAAGGTAAGCGATTCTACTGCATCTTTCCAGCAGTGAATTTGTCAGACATTGATTATCTTTTCTTTTCTTTTTTAAACTTCCTAAGGGATGTAAGTGTGTTGATTACAGATAGCACTGACATTACTTGTTGTGTTTACTTTTTGCTTCTCTGTAGAAAGTCTTATTCGGCTAATTTAGCCGAATAAGGCTCACACATCAAACATTCAGAGGCTTGTACAGGAGTGCTGGCTAGTTAGTCCTGCTGTTTGTCTGCTTTCTAATGAGCACACAGGAGAATTTTGATGATTGCTCTTTTTCTTTTTTTTAAGACCGTGTGAAATATTTGTATTTTATTGTGACTAATGCTGGCGTTGTTGGTGT
Source organism: Aeoliscus strigatus (assembly GCA_901007665.1). NCBI lineage: Eukaryota > Metazoa > Chordata > Actinopteri > Syngnathiformes > Centriscidae > Aeoliscus > Aeoliscus strigatus. The sequence goes on along the minus strand of CAAKHB010003049.1, from coordinate 88,950 downwards.
ATGAAGATGCTTGTCCATGTCCATGTTTCGAATTGTTGTTTTATTTTTTTTTTGTATCCTGCTGACATGAATAATAATATGACTCTGAACACAAAAGCCTGTAACTTTCTGTACGTCTGCACAACATAGAAACCTTGCAACAAACTTTTAAAGGCCACGCAAATGATGCTTGCACAAAGACGTACGGTGTTTCTATCAGCGGTGGACCTTCAGAACCACTCCTCTGGTTTATCTGTTTATTTTGGAGCTTATATCAAATCACCTATCTGCCTTGAAGTCTTCAGAATCAGAATCCGATCTGAATAGATGCTGATGGTACTGAAACGCACAGATCGACCGTACAACGTTCTTGAGGAAGGAACAAAGGATGGATTTTCTGTTCAAATATATTTTTTGTCATCTTACTGCGTTGAAATTTGGATTAGAAGTTGTTTATTGTCATTATGCAACAGTTGTAACCCTGGAATCATAGTGATTCTATCGGGAGGTGGCTTGATTCAGGTAGGACAACACAAAATAAATGTCAAAGTGACCTTCATGGTCAATTCCACAATATGTACAGGATAAACAGAGGGCATGGAAACTGTGTTTCTCTCATACCCGCAGTGCAGAAAAAAGTAACAAAATCTTGTATCTTAATGTAAATCTTGATGTAAAATGATGTGTGTGTGTGTGTGTGTGCGCGTGTGTATGTACATAAACAATTGAAGTTAAAAAAAGAAATCATGGAATCAATTAAGAAACCAAACTGTATTCTTAAATTTTAACTCGACAGAGTCGCCATCTTTGGTGGATATAACAGCTGAACACACTCACATAGACCCATGTGATTGTTTCAAACTGATTTTGTTCATAGTTCCAGATTGTCTCTGCAGGTCGTGTCCAGACCGACCTGCAGAGACAATCCAAATTTTCTTTTTTTTCCTTTCCAATCAGCCGCCAACCCTCTGAATCTGTTTTCTCTGATTACTATTTGATTCACGTTGCTGTGAAGCTGCGAGGCAGAACGAGCCCTTCAAACCCATCCCAATGTAACCCACTATTTTGTCAGCACTTAATTGCATTGATACATTTGTGAGTGCCTGCAAGATATTTAATGCAAGACGCTGAAGAGGTGTAATGACTGCTGTTTGGGTGGGGTGTATGATGAAAACACCCGTTAATGTGTTTATGTGCTTCAAGGTAAATTGCCACTGGATGATTTTGGGCCTCAGTACTACTGCCGCCGCCGTATTATTAAGGTGTGTTTGCCATCGCAAAACACAAATACTGCTTCATTTTGATCATCCGTTAATCCAGCAGTTATCTTGTCGATTAACAGAGTAGTTGTTTGGTCTGTAAAATGTCAGAAAATGGTGTAAAATGGCGCCAAACCAAAGATACCCAGTTGACTATCATGAGAAACAAAAACTTATAAAAAAAATATATATTATCATTGATACAGACATTTTTTTTTAATTTAATTGGAATATATATATACACGTATCTAGATGGAAATCGATATTTGTTGAACGGGGATCTTTAAACCTTTTACATGTATTTCAGACTCCACTCAGCTCGTATGAGGGAGGTCGAGCCTCAGCGAACCCATCAGCCTCACCGATCATGTCTCTTCCCACACGTTATCCTCGGTTTAATTTAATTAATTTAATATGAGCTTCTCTGGAAAAAGGATGCTGCATGGTCCGTACACAGGGTGACGTAAAAATCTCTGTCAAATTGCGGTCCATTTGGACGGACAGAAAGTTCAAACTCTGGGATGAGGATCCATCAACATCCATTTATTTAAATATGGGGGAATTTCAAATTTCCACCTCCATCATCCTGTTGTTTTATAAGCTCTGACACCTGACATGATATCTCTATCTTTAATTGTGTTTTGGCTTCAGATCCACTCCTCAGACGAGACTTTACATCCTCCGCCGTCATTACATTTCATGCTGCAGTCACATCTTGACATTTCATCTCATTATGTCTGATTAAGCTCCAGCTCTGTGATGCAGATTTCCCCCCAGTAGCTCAATATTGTTTTATTTCATAAAAATATCACAAGGTCTCAGGATTCCAGAGAGTGGCATTGTTGATTAATACTGGAAATAAAATAAATCTGGTGTATTTTTAACATTTTCATGCCCAGTGCTATTTAAAACAAATATTGAAATTATTACTATTATTTAAATTGGTTTAATTTAATAAAAAAATGATTGAAACAAATTGAACCTTAATTTGCATTGAAGCACAAAATAATATATAATACAAATGGGAAAAAAAAGAAAGATTGATCTCTTTTCATCATAACTATTTATGCATTGGCTCAGTTTATCCACAGGTTTGTTAATCAGTCCACACACCCCAGAACTCATGGAGGTGTGAAAATGATTTAAAAATGTCAACAAGGAAACAGTCAATCTTCCACCCAATAATTGGTTAAAAATGGAGAAATGCATCATACAACAAATTGTAATTTTGTGAGTAAGGGACATATTTCATGTTCCAGTAAATAGCCACCTCCCAGAGGAGGTTGCATGGTGTAACTGTGTGAAAGCACTCTGACCATTTGACTACAGGTCAGATGCATGCGTGGAGGGTAGTAATTTTAGTTGGATGCCGGTTCCAACTTGTCAGATTGTGGAATTCAAGCGCCTCAGTGTGAAAAGAGAAATGAAACGCATCCAGATTCTGTCCTCTCTCCACCTGATGCAACAAGCAGCTACTCAAAGCTGATCTTACCTGCAATTCAGTTTCAGATATCTCATTTTGCAGTGTTATTTATAGATAAATTTGATAAAGAAAGTACCTTTATCCTTAATTTAGCTATAGTTTGAGGTAAATCTGCTCCAATATGAAACCGCAAGCTGGAATCATCTGATGTACACAGCTGAAAATGTCATTCTGCTCACCTTCATTTCAATAATTGATGCGCTGTGGTTCTCCGTCTTTGTGCAGGTTGAATTATTCTATATAAGCTATCATTTTGTATACATACCTCATCTTATCGTCACTGTGGTTCCTCCTAATGTGCCTTGTTCACAACCTGGAACAAAATAATGTGTCAGTTGTTTGAATAATTCACTGGGATGTGAGTAAAAAGAGTGCAGGGATGAATGTTTTATAGTCATTGCATGTCATCTAAATGGCTCATTCCAACCTGGATGATGAGACACATGACAACTGCCATATTTAATACAAGAAAAAAAACTTTATTGATCCCCAGCGGAGTTGAAGCAACATATATGTTCTTAGTTAATGTCTGCAGCCGCTGTTCTCTACGTTCCCCTGCAGGTGATAATTTATGTCAGCCTCTTTTAGGACACAAACAAAACAAACTAGAAACCGTCATCGGTTAGTTGTGAAGGAAATTGTGACATTTAGGCATTTTGTCATCGTTAATCAATGATGTGAGGAACAGGATTAAAACAGATAATCAAACTAATTAGTATTTCCATCCTTACGCCATTCCTGTTACCGACGTTACTGGTGAGTTACTGAAGAATAGGACATTAAGTCCTGTTTGGACGGGATTAGTTTTATCTAGGTAGGGTAAAGTGATAATTACCAGATATTCACTTATACTCTACATCAGTCAATCAAATTTATACATCTCTTTCAAAACAAATAAGTTCAAGGTTCTTTACATTTTCATTGAATAAACAAAGAAAAATACACATATATCAACATGACAATAAAACATAGAAGGAAATAATGAAATAAAATGCTGGGTAAATACACTCAGAAGTAAATAACACTAAGAGGGATAGAAAGTAACAAAATAGAAAACTATAAATATGTAGATTAAAAGTTTGTTGTGATTTTATTGTCTTGATGTTCTGCTATCATGTCAGATTTTGTCTAGTTTATATATTTTAAATCCGTGAAGCGCTTTGTGACATTGTGAGTGACTTTACTTACTTGTAAATAACATATACAGGGTCTCAATAAAAACATCGGAAGAAGCAGATACATATATTTTTATGAAGAAATAGGAATGAGGAGCCATGTTGACTGCAGATTGTCCAAGAGCTTTTTCATCCCTCTCCGGCCACCGGACCAATGACTTCATAACCAGTCAACCAGCTGTATTCATACAACTTTTGCTGGGAGCTGAAATGCAACTTTTTTTTTTTTCTTTTTTTTCCCCCAGTAATGGATGTATTGTTTGTTCCATTCACATTCTTGTTCAAGCTGCCTCCTTCATTCAACCAGAACACATTTCAGAATTCCCGGGCTGCCAGATAGCTGCACGCTAACCGCTTTGCACAGACAGAGGCACACAGGAGGGACGTGCTTGTCATTTTTCATCTTTGTCTGTTCAAGAAGAATCACAGACAAAAGCTGATGTATGTTCTGAACTCCAACTGAAATTATTTCAAATACTCCAGTAAACAAGCTTTTCTTACAACCTCGGTATGTTTGCTATGTTGAAGGAAAAGTGTGTCAGTCTTTGTGAGTCAGTTAAAGCAGCAAAGTTAAAACTGAAGTTTTTATCCTCCGTTGGTCCTACCTTCTAATATGAAGTGTGTCCGAATGTAGCGCCCCCAGGCTGCACTGGAGATACGACAGACATATTTTTCCTGTCCTCATTTTCACTATTGTGCTTGGGAGGGTGCAAGATAAGTCAAGATGCTTGCAGACAATAGAAATAAGTAAATAGACAAAATAGACAGCATCAAAAACACAGAACAGCAAAATCAAATAGGAGTGACAATTCATGGGCTGGATCGCAAACAAACACAGATTTTCCTCTAGGCGTATTTCTCAAGCGCACCCAAGCACTTCTCGCGCCACCTTTGACAAACCTCCTTAACGTCACGTGATCCAGTGGAGCAATAAGTTGGCAGAGTTTTCCAAATGCAGCAGCAACAGCAGCAGCAGCAGCAGCGAGTGAGTGCGAGACAGGTCAGAGGGAGAAGTTTGTGGTCAGGAGAAATAAATACAAACGGAATAAGTGACGAGAACACAGGTGGTCATGACAAGAATCAGAAAACCGTCCAAACCGAAAAACAAATTTGAATTCGGTGGTGTGGACATATTTTGGATTCAGGCAAGATGATGAAAACCAGTCTGCAATACGTTGCAAGGTGTGTTTTGCCCTTGGAGCAGCACCGCAAGGCAACACCACAAAACAGGTTATTAGATGACACACCAGATTATCTGTACAACACTGTCTGATTCTGTCTGATTTCTGAATGACCACTGGGTTTGTTCTTTGGTGGGCGATGTTCTTGTTACCTTTGCTGTCACCACAGGAAGATGAATCTAACGAGGAATAGAATAGAGTAGAATGGAAGTGCAAAAATCATTGTCCTCAACCGGAAAAGAGTAGATTGATCACTCTGGGTTGGGGAGCGGTCCTGCCTCAAGTGGAGGAGTTCAAGTACATTGGGGTCTTGTTCACCAGTGGGTCACGGATCGAGGCAGCGTTGGCAGTGATGCGGGCGCTCAAGCGGTCCAAGAAGGAGCTTAGCCAGAGGGCGAAGCTGTCAATGTACCGGTGGATGTTCCAACCCTCACCTAGTTCATGAGCTTTGGGTCATGACCGAAAGAACGAGGCCATGGGTACAAGCACTCCTTCGTAGGGTGGCTGAGCT